>BJKM01001368.1:0-49739 GCA_015082035.1 Chaenogobius annularis | reverse complement strand
AAACAGGAGTAAAGTAATAACAGTGACCTCTGCTGGCCGTCCTCTTCCTCTGCGGTGGGCATCAGCGTGACCATGATGGAGCAGTCCTTCGCCGTCATCGCCGCTCGATACTGATGAACCTACGAGCAAGACACGTAAGCCACAGCCAACGAGACGAACCGCTCTCCAACGCTCACAGACCTTGGCCATGGCGAACTCCACCGATCCATCGTCTTCTGAAGGACACTTCTGCAGCTTCTGGAGGAACATCTCGTCGTACGGCCCTTCGACCTGCAGACGGCTCCTGGACACAGAGTCATAGCTCAAACACTTTTACCACTAGAAGAAGAAGTAGAAGAAGTGGAAGAAGAAGGAGCCAACGTACCGCTCTTTGGGGAAGTGGTGCAGGTGCTGCTCCACTCGTCTGTACAGAGGGAACAAACCCTCGATGTCCAGAGAGTCCAACATCTGAGTGTTCAAGACCCGAGCCAGGACGCAGTCTGAGGGCAGGCCCTGCGAGTCTGGAACACAGATGTGAAGGAAAGTAAGATCTCGCTCTGACAGGTCCATGTTTCTGTGGTGAAAAGGACCAAAGGATCATGGTCTATGGAGCCCCCTAAAGGACCAAGGATCATGGTCTATGGAGCCCCCTAAAGGAGCAAAGGATCATGGTCTATGGAGCCCCCTAAAGGACCAAGGATCATGGTCTATGGAGCCCCCTAAAGGAGCAAAGGATCATGGTCTATGGAGCCCCCTAAAGGAGCAAAGGATCATGGTCTATGGAGTTCCCTCTGATCAAATGCATCGTTCTGTTTAACACGTTCTAAAAGTCAGTTCAGAAAGTGTTACGTGCCTAAAATCCAGCAGAGGGCGCCGCTGGACGAGAGCTGGGATCACTTTTTAATCATCGCTCTCATTGGAGGACGGGGTACTCACGGTGTCTGAGGCGTTCTCTACTGAAGGCGCTGGCCTCGCAGAAGCTCCGCCCCTCTGTGTGTGTGTGGGAGGAGTCTACGGTGCTGGCCCCGCCCCCGCTCAGCAGAGCTTTCACCAAAACCTGAAAAAACAAAGAGCGTTTTTCACCACAGCAGAAGTGACGTCAGTGTTCTGGGGGCTGCAGGGGTCGCCCAAGCCCCCGGAAGACAAAATGGCGCCCAATTCAAGCCTATGGCGTGTGCTCATTGGCGCATGTCTCCAAAAAAGTTCCCTACTTCCGCGTTACTTCCTGAATAGGGAGTCCTAGCGCCTCCCCTTTTATGACGACATCGCCGTGTCGCTTTGGCGTCGGGAACGAGCACGGCGACAGCAGAATACGTGAAAGACTGGACAGTTAGAGCGGACTTTTGGAGTCTGAGGTCTTGAAATGGTGACGACATGTGAAGGATGAACTGTTCTATCTATAAATATAAAGGTTTCATGTTGTGAAGCCAAAAGAATGGTTTCAGAAAGCATGAGCCGTGAACTCATGAACGCTTCTTTTTGTGTAGCTAAACGTTAGCCTGTGTTAGCCTGTGCTAGCCTGTGCTAGCCTGTGTTAGCTTGTGTTAGCATGTGTTAGCTTGTGTTAGCTTGTGTTAGCTTGTGTTAGCATGTGCTAGCCTGTGTTAGCCTGTGTTAGCATTGTGTTAGCATGTGTTAGCATGTGTTAGCATGTGTTAGCATTCATTTACACTTCATATTGAAATGACATAAACACAATGTTCGTGTCTCGTTTGTCTCGTTTGTCTCGTTTGTCTCGTCTTCTTCTGTTTGGTTTCCGTCCCACACGCGCTCTTCTGATGCTCGTTCACGAGGAGTGCGTGCGTGGCCAGAGCGCGGACATGTTTCGCCGTGACGTTAAAAATGTGATTTTTAAGGATTTTAGAAATGGTAAAAGAGTGAAATTCCTTCTATTTTATTTTTAGACTAAAAAGAATTTCGCACTTTCGGTAATTTTACAGGCCGAACTGTTGAAATGGTCTGAGGCTGCAGTACCGCGGAGCGGCCACTACTCAATTTGGATCGCGGACAGAGGGGGCGTGCCTTATCCAGTTATTATAATAGATCCATGGGGTCGCCATAGTAACAGTAAAGAGCGTGGGCGGGGCCAGGTGAAGACGCACCCGAGGCCGGTTCAGACTCGTCTCCATCAGCGCTTTGAAGATCACACGGGAGCGGGACAAAAGAAACACACCCAGGTTTACAGTAACGCACACGTTTAACCAGATTTACACAAAACTGAAACGCTAGAGTCTGGCCTGTACAACAAAGTCGAGTCGATCGGGGCGGTCGGGTCTCGCCTGTACAACAAGTGATGGGCGGTCGGGTCTCCCTGTCAAAGTCGATGGGCGGTCGTCGGTCTCGCCTGTACAAAGTCGATGGGGGCGGTCGAGTCTCGCCTGTACAAAGTCGATGGGGCGGTCGAGTCTCGCCTGTACAAAGTCGATGGGGGCGGTCGAGTCTCGCTGTACAAAGTCGATGGGGCGGTCGAGTCTCGCCTGTACAAGTCGATGGGGCGGAGTCTCGCCTGTACAAAGTCGATGGGGTGGAGTCTCACCTGTATAAAGTCGTTGAGGAGGCTCTTGTTGCCGACGTGGCCGTTGAGTCGCTGAGGTACGCAGGAGAAATAGACTCGGAGTTGGTTCAGCAGAGACGACACCGAGTCTGACGAGTCGTCAGAGTCGTCTCGGTCTCGGTCTCGGCTGCTGTAGATCAACTGTCCGCCCTGGAAAAACGAACACGGATCATTTACGACCAGAGAACGCGAGCTGCTGAACACGGTCAATTATGAATCTGCTGCAGACGAGGAAGTCGATGAGAACTTCAGCGACGCACAAATGAATCTGGTGCGAGTCCGTTTCGTGTGTTCAAAAATGTATGAACCAATAAAAGTTGCTCCAACTCAGGGCATGCTTTGTGTTGAGGAAACCGTGGCAACACGTTCTCACCTTGAATATTTTGAAGTTGTTCTGTGGTTCTTCTATCAAGTGTTTGATGGCAAAGGTCATCCTCTGTCGGTTCCTGAAACGAGATAGAAGAACGTTATTGCCCTTGTACCTTCTGACTCACACGCAGCAGACACAGACCCTGGCACAGCCTTTTAAATATGAACAGTGATCAATTTGTCTGATTATTCCTCTCGATCGATTCAGATTTAAGGCGTGGCACATGCGTGGCCCACCCTCTCCATTTCCCTCCACGACTGTCCTAATGATGCTTCCGGGTCAAACGCAGGACGCCCTCGAGGTTCATTGTTCAGTTCATCTTTTTTGGAATGGCGCCTTAAACGTTCTGCGAGACGTGTCATCACATTCTTCGTCAGAACGTGGCGAGCGACGGCGTCAGAACGTGGCGAGCGACGGCGTCAGAACGTGGCGGCGACGGCGCGACGTGGCGGCGTCAGAACGTGGCGAGCGTCAGAACGTGGCGAGCGTCAGAACGTGGCGAGCGACGGCGTCAGAACGTGGCGAGCGACGGCGTCAGAACGTGGCGAGCGACGGCGTCAGAACGGAGCAACCGTTTGGACTAAAAACACAAGGATTATGTAACGTGACGGCCGACGCTTCAGTGACTCATCGCAGCAGAAGTTCTCCCTCTGACGGAGCAGGATGTGCTCAGAGCGAGAACATTCGAAAACTATTCTGGACTGATGTCTTTGAGTCGTTCTGACCTTCTCATGTCTGATCATCTCCGTTCTCTTTAACCTCAACGCCACAGAATGATCTGAACACCTTTGTACTGGTGGAGGAGAGCGCACTGACCCAGAGAAAAGGTCCAGGGGGCAGTAGAGGCTGCGCTTCTTCCAGATCCCGTTGGAAACCTAAGACCACCACAGTTAGACCACCGCATGAACAGAACAGAGGGCAGATTTGCGAGCCGGGCCGAGCCGGGCCGGGCCGGGCCAGACCTTGTAGTGCTGGTGCATGCAGAAGCGACACACTCGGGTCTTGATTTCTTTAGAGACGTGTTTGGACGAGGGCAGGAACCCGCACTTTGGCTGAAACACAAACACGAGTGAAGAAGAGGAAGACGAAGGTCAGACTTCAACACCTTTTAGGAATATTTTAGGATGCAGCGTAAAAGGTTGTAGCGTGAACACTTTGAGGCCTGTACCTTGATTTCGATGCAGAGCGGCGGTGTGAGCGTGGGCGGGGGGTAAAGGGGCGTGGTCAGGTTGGGCAGACAAAGGGCACAGCCGCTGTAAATGTCCATGACCTTGTTACACCTCCAGGCTGTGGACACAGTGAGAGGAGAACATTGAGCCTCAGATGAAGTCAGGGCAGAACAAACAAACACATGGACACGCCTGACCCCGCCCCTCTGGACACGCCTGACCCCGCCCCTCTGGACACGCCTGACCCGCCCCTCTGGACACGCCTGACCCCGCCCCTCTGGACACTGCCTGACCCCGCCCGCTCTGGACACGCCTCAATAAAGGTTATAAATATGATATCATAATAAGACCACCAGACGAGCAAATGTGTTTGGTGTCTCAGAGAACTGACCCAATGTACAAACTAAATATATTTGTCGTTCACCAAAGTCCTGCTCTCTTTAGAAAAGAACGCCCGACCTCCGAACGCCCCGAGAATGCCGACCGAATCGCCCCAACGCCCCTTAACCTCCCGAAACCTCCCGAACGCCCGAAGGAAGCTCTGAACCTCCAGAACCCCCCTCTGCGTCCAGAACCCGCCCCTCTGCGATCCAGAAACCCGCCCGCTCTGCGTCCAGAACCGCCCCTCTGCGTCCAGAACACCCCTCCAGTCAAGACCCGCCCTTCTGCGTCCAGAACCCGCCCTCTCGCGTCAGAACCCGCCCCTTCTCCAGCCCGCCCTCTGCGTCCAGTAACCCGCCCCTTGGTGGCCGTACTGTCTGCTGCGCACTTTGATTGACAGCTGCCGCACAAACTCAGAGGTAACTTCACCACCTCCTGAGAGACAGACAGATTAAAGCGTCCAATCGGAAAGAACCAGAGCAAAATGAACATCTCAAACGTCTTCAGCCGCCTCAGCAGCGCCCTCTACGCCTGACCTCGAGCAGCTGCACCAAGGCTGTTCAGACGGCCGACCTCTGGATGGCGCTGCAGCGACACTCGGCTGTGAGCTGAACTTAGACCCATTTGACCGAGCGACGCACACTTTTGAAGACACGTCCATTTGGAACGTCTCAAACCGATTTCAGACGAGTTTTTTTCAGATTAGCGGCTGGGGGGCAGCTGGGGGGGTTAGCGGCCGGGGGGGGGTTACCGGCCGGGGGTTAGCGGGGGTTTAGCGCCGGGGGGTGTTATGCGGCCGGGGGGGGTGTTAGGCGGGGGGTGGTTAGCGGCGGGGGTGTTAGGGGGGGGTGTTAGCGGCCGGGGGGCGGTGTTAGCACCGGCGGGGTGGGGTGTTAGCGGACGGGGGGGTGTTCAGCGGCCCGGGGGGGGTGTTTAGCGGCCGGGGGGGTTAGCGGCTGGGGTAGCATTGCGAGGCGTAAACGTGACTCACGCGCTGGTGGATGAACTGCTCTCCGATGAAGCTGCTCATGACGTTTGAGTGAAAGTCCACGATGTTCTGGATCTGTCTGTAGGCCTGTTCCGCCGTCTGAGCAGAGGTTTAAACACAACACAGAGGTTGAGAACATCCAGACCTTTTTAGAACATCCAGACCCTTTCCAGAATCCAGACCCTTTCAGAACATCCAGACCCTTCCAGAACATCCAGACCCTTCCAGACACTCCAGACCTTTCAGAACATCCAGACCCTTTCAGAACATCCAGACCTTTCAGAACATCCAGACCCTTTCAGAACATCCAGACCTTTCAGAACATCCAGACCCTTTCAGAACATCCAGACCCTTTCAGACCATCCGAACCCTTTCAGACATCTTTCAGAATCCAGACCCTTCCAGAACATCCAGACCCTTCCAGAACATCCAGACCTTTCAGAACATCCAGACCTTACCTGTGGAGGGTTTTCCGAGTCGGCTGCTGGATACTTGAGGCAGACGCAGCACTCTGGGAATCTGCAGCACACAAAGACAGCGTTAGACCCAAACCAGCTCCGTCTGTGGGGTTCAAGGCCCGACTGTGGCCCTTAATCACCCAAAAGAACCGGAAGAACCCAAAGAACCAAGAGGAACTGACAGATTGAATACCATGACGCACACATGAATTATCCTCACACAGGCTCGTTAAGTAAGGGCCGGAAGAAGACCAAGCGTGGCCTGAATCATCACGCGTCATGTTCCACCTCATGTTCCTGCTTCGTCTGGACTCGTCTGTGTCAGTCTGACGCACTGAGCACGTGGCACTCACTCATTCACAAACACACAACAGACAGACCCGCCCTCGCCCCGCCCCGCTGAGGTCTCATCTCGCCTAAACTTCAGGATTCAGACAGATTAGGACTTTTCCGTGACTTTTCGATGGATGATTCTCTTTCTGACTCTAAACGTGGAGAAATGTCAATTGCACTTTCGTCCTCGTCGTATTCGCACTGAACGAACCCAAAACAATATGACGAGGTTTTGCCACGTTACTGTTGCTTTAAGTCGTTCTGTGGATTATTCATGACTACTCCTCCTCCTCCTCCTCCTCCTCCTCCTCCCCTTCTGACCAGACTCCTCCTCCTCTCTCCTCCTCTCCTCCCTTTTCTGAAGACCCCCTCCTCCCTTCTGACAGACTCCTCCTCCTCCTCCCTTCTGACAGACTCCTCCTCCTCCTCCTTCTGACAGACTCCCCTCCTCTCCTTCTGACAGATCTCTCCTCCTCCTCCTTCTGAGACTCCTCCCTCCCTTCTGACAGACTCCTCCTCCTCCTCCCTTCTGACAGACTCCTCCTCCTCCTCCCTTCTGACAGACTCCTCCTCCTCCTCCCTTCTGACAGACTCCTCCTCCTCCTCCCTTCTGACAGACTCCTCCTCCTCCCTTCTGACAGACTCCTCCTCCCCCCTTCTGACAGACTCCTCCTCCCCCCTTCTGACAGACTCCTCCTCCTCCCTTCTGACAGACTCCTCCTCCTCCCTTCGACAGACCTCCTCCCCTGACAGACTCCTCCTCCTCCCTTCTGACAGACTCCCCCTCCTCGCCTTCTGACAGACTCCTCCTCCTCCTTCTGACAGACTCCTCCTCCTCCCTTCGACAGACTCCTCCTCTCCCTTCTGACAGATCTCTCCTCTCCCTTCTGACAGACTCCTCCTCCTCCCTTCTGACAGACTCCTCCTCCCCTTCTGACAGACTCCTCCTCCTCCCTCTGACAGACAGACTCCTCCTCCTCCCCTTCTGACAGACTCCTCCTCCTCCCTTCTGACAGACTCCTCCTCCTCCCTTCTGACAGACTCCTCCTCTCCCCTTTCTGACAGACTCCCTCCTCCTCCCCTTTCTGACAGACTCCTCCTCCTCCCCTTTCTGACAGACTCCTCCTCCTCCCCTTTCTGACAGACTCCTCCTCCTCCCCTTTCTGACAGACTCCTCCTCCTCCCCTTTCTGACAGACTCCTCCTCCTCCCCTTTCTGACAGACTCCTCCTCCTCCCCTTTCTGACAGACTCCTCCTCCTCCCCTTTCTGACAGACTCCTCCTCCTCCCCTTTCTGACAGACTCCTCCTCCTCCCCTTTCTGACAGACTCCTCCTCCTCCCCTTTCTGACAGACTCCTCCTCCCCTTTCTGACAGACTCCTCCTCCTCCCCTTTCTGACAGACTCCTCCTCCTCCCCTTTCTGACAGACTCCTCCTCCTCCCCTTTCTGACAGACTCCTCCTCCTCCCCTTTCTGACAGACTCCTCCTCCTCCCCTTTCTGACAGACTCCTCCCCTTTCTGACAGACTCCTCTCCCCTTTCTGACAGACTCCTCCTCCTCCCCTTTCTGACAGACTCCTCCTCCTCCCCTTTCTGACAGACTCCTCCTCCTCCCCTTTCTGACAGACTCCTCCTCTCCCTTTTCCTCCTCCTCCCCTTTCTGACAGACTCCTCCTCCTCCCCTTTCTGACAGACTCCTCTCCTCCCCTTTCTGACCTCTCCTCCCCTTTCTGACAGACTCCTCCTCCTCCCCTTTCTGACAGACTCCTCCTCCTCCCCTTTCTGACAGACTCCTCCTCCTCCCCTTTCTGACAGACTCCTCCTCCTCCCCTTTCTGACAGACTCCTCCTCCTCCCCTTTCTGACAGACCCTCCTCCTCCCTTCTGACAGACTCTCCTCCTCCCTTTCTGACAGATCCTCCTCCTCCCTTTTGACAGACTCCTCCTCCCCTTTCTGACAGACTCCTCCTCCTCTCCCTTTCTGACAGACTCCTCCTCCTCCCCTTTCTGACAGACTCTCCTCCTCCTCCTCCCCTTCTGACAGACTCCTCCCTTTCTGACAGACTCCTCCTCCTCCTCCCTCTGACAGACTCCTCCCCTCCTCAGACCCCTCCCTCTGACAGACTCCTCCCTCTGACAGACTCCTCCTCCTCCTCCCTCTGACAGACTCCTCCTCCTTTCCATTTGAAAATCATAATATCATGAATATATCTGCACATTTACAGAACAAAGGTTCAGATAAAACGTTTAATCAATTCTTCTAAACGCTTTATTTCTTGACACACAAACGTGACACACACAAACGTGACACACACAACGTGAGACACGTTCCACTGAAAAACAAACATTTGAGACGAGTTCTTCTGCTCAGAAAGTCAATAAGACAAACATGAGTAAACAACAGAAGTGTAAATACACCAATGAGGAGGAGCAAGAGGAGCAAGAGGAGCAAGAGAGGAGGAGGAGGAGCAAGAGGAGCAAGAGGAGGAGGAGCAAGAGGAGCAAGAGGAGGAGGAGGAAGAGGAGAAGAGAGAGAGGGAGCAGAGGAGCCAAGAGGAGCAAGAGGAGCAAGAGGAGAGGAGCAAGAGGAGGAGGAGGAGAAGAGGAGCAAGAGGAGGAGGAGGAGCAAGAGGAGGAGGAAGAGGAGCAAGAGGAGGGAGGAAAAGGAGGAAGAGGAGCAAGAGGAGGACTGACCAAGACTAGACCTGAACCTGGTCCAGCTTAAGTCCAAGACTAGACCAAGGGACTAAACCGGGACTAAACCGGGACTAATCCGGGACTAAACCGGCCTTAAATGAATGTGGAATCTGCCGTTTTGCGCACCAATGACTCAGATCTTCCTTTGATGTTCACTTTGTGCGTGTAAAACTTAAATTCATCATCACGTGACCATGAGAAGCCGTTCACTAAATATCTGTGGTTCTGACTTTATGAAACACTGCCAAACTCTTGGAACTTGTGCCAAACTCTGTCCAGCACGTTCTCCATGACAACAACAAACAGTGGAATGAGAACATTTGTTGCAGTTCTGAACTTCTGGACGTGACAAATGAGCTCTTTAAGGCGGCTAACGGGCTAGCCCCGGAGCTAACGCCCACAGCCGCCTTTAGAGCTGCCAAACTCGGCTTTGAGGTGATGACAGGCCGGCAAAACGATGGGAAACACATGTATAAAGTGCGTTATCCATCCAGGAGGGGTTCCAGCGGGTTATGGCCCCGTTTACGCCGGGAAAAGCCAGCAGAAGCCGGGCTCACCTGAATGTGCGACACCACCAGGCTCTTGTTCCCTTCTCCGTGGTATCTCCAGTCGTTTTCGTCCAGTTTGTCCGGGTCCATCGCTCTGTAGCCCGGGCACAAGGCGAGGGGAGGTCCCGGTGGAGGTCCTGCTGAAGGTGGCAGAGGAGAGGCGGGTGTCTGCACGGAGCTCTGCCGGGTACAGAGCGTGTGAAGGCGGACAGAAGGACACGGACACCGCCGCTGCTGCTGCTGGAGCTCCGGAGACTGAACTTCTGCTTCTGCCCCGCTACTTCTGCTCCGAGCGCGGGCACAGCGGCACGACAGCGCCCCCACCTGGGAAGAGCACGCACTGCATCAACTACACGCCATATTATTTATCCAGACTCAAATATAAGGGCCAATAGTGTTTGGGCCGGCCCGTGTACTCCGCGGTACACAGTAGATGCGTCACGATTTGTTGTTGTAGTTCTTTACTTTCTTTCTTTCTACCGACTTTTTCCACTTTTCCGGCACGTTTCACAGATTCTTACCATTTTGCCTTTTTGGTGTGACTCTTGGCATTACTTTTGGTATTTGTACCTCTTGTAGTATTTGAAGTAGTTGTACTTGTTGTCCTTTTTTCCTCTTAAATTGAAAGGGATTTTTTGGAAAGTTGTACTTTTTGCATATCTTTTGCATTCTTGTGCTTTTTTTGCATCTTGTTTTGATGCACTCCTCACATTACTTTTGGTACTTCTGCCTCTTATTTTGTATTATGTTCTACAGTAAGTTACTTTTCTTTGCATTCTTGTGCTTTTCACTTTTTCTTCAGTAACACCTCTGCAAGAGACCAAACTGACAAAGAAAATGAAAATCCTTTAGTGCGGAGGGCCCCGGGACTCCAACCAGGGACATCCTGATTACAGGTCAAATGCTCTGCCACTGAGCTACACCCAAAACACTAACGCTTTGAAAAACTGTGATCGGACCGGAAAAGTCATTTGGAAATATCACCAACAATAAACCAAAGGAAAGAGTTTCTTACCCGATCGGTCGATGAAGACTGAACGCACTCGACTGAAGTCAACTGGAGAATGACCTGAGAGGACAACAGCTAACGAATGAAGTCTAAAGAATGAAGTCTAACGAATGAAGTCTGAAGTCGAATGAAGTCTAAGGAATGAAGTCTAAGGAATGAAGTCTAAGGAATGAAGTCTAAGGAATGAAGTCTAAGGAATGAAGTCTAAAGAATGAAGTCTAAAGAATGAAGTCTAAGGAATGAAGTCTAAAGAATGAAGTCTAAGAATGAAGTCTAAGGAATGAAGTCTAAGGAATGAAGTCTAAAGAATGAAGTCTAAAGAATGAAGTCTAAGGAATGAAGTCTAAAGAATGAAGTCTAAAGAATGAAGTCTAAGGAATGAAGTCTAAAGAATGAAGTCTAAAGAAATAAGTCTAAAGAAATAAGTCTAAGGAATGAAGTCTAAAGAAAGAAGTCTAAAGAAAGAAGTCTAAAGAAAGAAGTCGAAAGAATGAAGTCGAAAGAATGAAGTCGAAAGAAAGAAGTCGAAAGAAAGAAGTCGAAAGAATGAAGTCGAAAGAATGAAGTCGAAAGAATGAAGTCTAAAAGTCTAAAGAAGTCTAAAGTCTAAAGAATGAAGTCTAAAGAATGAAGTGTAAAAGAATTAAGTCTAAAAGTCTAAAGAAGTCTAAAGTCTAAAGAATGAAGTCTAAAGAATGAAGTCTAAAGAATGAAGTCTAAAGAATGAAGTCTAAAGAAAGAAGTCTAAAGAATGAAGTCTAAAGAATGAAGTCTAAAGAATGAAGTCTAAAGAATGAAGTCTAAAGAATGGCGGTAATGTCACTTTATGGAGACCAACCGCCATAAAACACCACCAAAGCGGAAGAAGAGATTACAACATGAGCTGTATCTTTTGTACTCTTGTTTCTTGTACTTGTATCTCTTGTACTTTTTGCAATATTGCAGTACTTTTGCAGTACTTCTAAAATCCCCATTCGTTTTCATAAAAAGTTGCTTTCTCAGGTTTCTGAATGAAATTGTATGGTTGTGCTTTTGTTATGTTCGTTGTGGTAGTGTGACATTACTTTTGGTACTTCTATCTCTTGTAGTATGTGCAGTATTTGCAGTATTTGTATTATGTAGTACCCATTCATTTCAATAGGGCATAATATCAAAGTAGAACGTTTTGCACTTTTGTGCATGTCGGTGCTGTTCAACAGAAACAAAGTCATTCGAAACAGTTCAGTATTTTGACTGTTTTGAAATCTTGCAGTAATGAAATATTTTGTGGTACTACCTTCAAAATAAAAGCACATTAAGCATATCTTAATGCAGACTCAGTTAAACTGATGCAACACTATCCTCCTTCAGCCTCACAGTGCTACTACAGACACTGCAATTATTTTTCTTCTCTTTTTTTCTTCTCTTTTTTTCTTTTTTACAAATATATTATCATATATAACAGGACCAGAGAGGGAACTAAACTCAAAACAAGCAGACGAATGAGAAAGGAAAAGGAAAATGATGGCCCACATAAACCCAAACGTCCCACTTTGTCCACAGTCCATTTTCAATTCAAGTCCAAACGTTATTTTTTCCATATTTCAAATGTCCAAAGTATTGTCCGTCCAGTCCCTGATCGTCGGTGCATTTTGTGTCATCCATTTATTTGTAAGCGCCTTTTTCGCAGGAGAATGTTCCAGAGGAAACTGTGTCCATGGCAGGAGTCCTCAGGCCCAAGTACATGGTCCTGAAGTCCAGTCAAATATTGTCTGTAAGGCTTTGTTGATCTTGGTCCAATATTTTTTAACAACAGGACACTCCCAAAACAAGTGATAGTGGTTTGCCTCCTGGTGGCGCTGTTTCTCCAACAGTTGCATTTCTGTGTGAGTAATGAGCACTTTGACCTGGAGTTCTGAAGAAACGAGACACATTTTTACAACGGAATTCCCTCCAAACATGTGACTTTGAGCTCCTCCCACTGGGATGCACTCACACTTTCCCACTCTTCATCTGTCAAAACAAGACGACCTTCTCTTTCACATTTGTTTTTAATATATTTAGAGTATTTGTCCAGATTAGAAATGCACTGATATAATTTAGATCTTATTCCTCTTGAAAGTTCTGCTTCATAATCCTTGATAAACATCTCAGAGGGTTTCAATGGTCGTGACTTTGTTTCATGTCTTGGTTATAAAAACTCCTTATTTGTAAAAACCTATAAAAGTCCTGTTTCTCCAAGTCAAAGGATTCTTTCAACATCTCAAACCTTTAGACCTTTTGTAATCCAGACCTTGAGTCTCAGGTCAGTTCTGTTTGGTCCAAAACCTTGGTCTGAAGCCGACCAGTTTAAGACCTGAACCTCTTTGTTGAGTTGTATGTTGTGATCAGCTCCTTCCATGTCGTAAGCACAGGTTTGACCCAGGGATTCTTCACTTCCTCCTCATGACCCAAGCGTCTGTCATGTGCCAGTAAGGCCTGCACAGGAACCCCCGGCACAACATTACTCTCAGGATGTTTCCATTGAGCTTCATATTCTGGTCACACCAGCAACGCTCTGATTGGAGCTGAAATAAAGTCAAGCCCCGCCTCCTTTTTCTTTAGAGAATTGTAGAGTTTTAAATGAGATTCGAGGTTTCTTTCCTCGTCACACAAATCTAGAGTTTTATTCCACTCAAACAGAGTCTGGAGCAGAGAGAGAAATCTGGGCGAGACATTCATTTAGACTTAAGTATGGGAGTAAATCTTTTAAGGTCTTTTTTATAGTAGTAAAAAGAGGGGTGCAAAGAGTCAAAATCACCACAGGAGTCTTGTTTGCAGAAGCAGCACTTTCAAGGCTGAAGTCAAATTCAGAAGATGCACTGATGATGAAGAAAGAGAACCTCCTGCAGGTCATGGTTGAAGCCATCAATTGTAACGTACAAGCAAAAGCATTTCTGTGAATGCGGCTGAGAAACGTCTTGTATCACAAATATAAGGTGGCACTAAATGAAGAGCGCTGCGTCTTCTTCTGGATGTTAATTATATATATTAAAGTCACAAACATAGGAACTTGCTTTGGTGATTCGGTGCAACATAAAACGATGAACAATGATAAAAACAACAAATATGCAATCAAAAGAGCGTTAAAGAACATTTAAATTCACAATAGGTTAAAACTAGGCTTACTATGTACACAAAATGTACATGTGAATCAATAATTATCACAAAATGCTCCACAAAGAAGCAGTTACAGTGGGTGAAGGACAGGGGGCGAGCGGAACCACAGCAGCAGGAGTTGAGAAAGAGAATTCTGATCTGAGGTTTATATTAGTGGAGAAGAAACGTTCCCTTGCGTTCATAGCTGTGGTGATGAACCGTTCTGTGGAAATGCAAGGCAAGATTGAGCGTGTCAATATGATACTGGGCAAGAACCTTTTTGGAAATGGACGATGGTGCTGGGGAGGATTTCGATTGTACTGGTCAGAAGTGACCGGCTCAAGGGCAACTGAGGAATGGGAGCACTTTTTCACTTTGGATGTCACTGTAAATAAAGCACAGATACACTTCAGCTCCAGGTGGTGGCGGTAATGCGCATTTGTATGTTGTGCCACACGCCAAAAGAAAAAAACACAATGAGAAGAAGAAGGCGTTTTCGTTCAGGCGGTTTGGGGGGCCGCTGTGTTTGGGTCCTGACAGAAGCAGCGCCGCGACTCTGCTAACAGCTAGCGCCCTGCTAACACGAACGTCAAACCCACAAACACGGAGTTTCTGCGTGATAAGTGTTATTTTTGGACACAGTTTGACCCACGCCGCCTTCACCATGAACCTGGAGCTGCTCGGTCAGTTCAGAATCTGTGGCTTTTATTGTCAAACACGGGGAAAGCGGCAGATGTTGTGGTTCGCGGCGCTAGTTAGCCTCAGATGCTAAAAGCTAACAACATTAAAATATGCATTAACCTCGAAAGGAGCGTTGGTATTTGGAGTTACAATGAAATATAGAGCTACTTTCTGCGCAGTTTGAGATGGTAAAGGTTTTATTTGGAGAGTGGCGTCCGTGTGAGGCTGTTGGTTTAGTTTAGCCTGTTTGTTTTGATTCAGTTAGAAATAATAACTAATAACGTCACACGTCTCATTATTAACGGGTGGTCTTCATTAGACAAGTGTAACGTTAGTAACTAATAACGATGTAGTTTATTACATAACGTAAAATGATTGGACCTGAACAACACAGTGTGTTTAGGTTGATCAGTTCGTGCAGAGTTGAAATGTTTGTCTTGTGTTTTTTGCAGAGTCGTTCGGGCAGAACTATCCAGAGGTGAGTGAAACGAACACTCCTGAAGGACACGTGCAGATGAGGGGTTTCTCTGGAGAAATCCGCTGACAAGGTTTTATTTTTCAAGGCCGATACCGATATTTTCGGGCCGATTTGAATAATTTCCCCAAATGATGTAGTTTGAATTGACTACAAACTCGCCCACGGCTCCAATTCACAGCCAGGTTCATGTTTCTGTGTAGAAGAGTTCAAGTCCATTAGGTTATTTTAAAATGTATTTATTTGAAAAGGGACTTTGCTCATTAATCAACATCAGACAACGTAAATGTGCCAGAGTTCACCGATATGAGCTCAGATGCATCGGCCGTCCTTTAAACAGAAAGGAAGGACGAGACTCTGGAGCGGCGTCAGGGTTCCACTGACCGAGAAGAACCTGACCAAAGACTCCTTAAAGGCTCCTCTGGTCGCTCCGGGCGCTCCGGGCACTGCGGGCGCTCCGGGCACTGCGGGCGCTCCGGGCACTGCGGGCGCTCCGGGCGCTCCGGGCGCTCCGGGCGCTCCGGGCACTGTGGTCGCTCCGGCACAATAAAGTCACAGTTGAGTTTTGTGTTACGTTGCGTTGTGACAGTAAAGTTTAGACTGTTCTGTTTACGTTGGCGTCTTGAGCCAAGATGGCCGCCGCTGGCATTAACCCCTCCTGTAAATGGGACAAGTTTTGGCCCTTGTTTACAGTATGGTTGCTAGGTAACCCTTGTGCGATTGTAGGCATGGGTCTTATGCCAGAAAACGATATCACAGTTTAGCCAGATCACAATTTGATTGGTCGACTGAAGCGGTCACTCATTCAGAGCCTGACCGTGTGGGGGTCAAAGGTCATTCTTGAAGCGCCGAGCTGCAGTAAACACAAAATGACGACGTGGCGACTGTCCCGTCCGTTAATGCCACACTGCGGGACATTAGACTGTGTTTCCATGGTGTTCTGGTCGTGCAGGAGGCGGATGGCACCCTGGACTGCATCAGCATGGCCCTCACCTGCACCTTTAACCGCTGGGGCACCCTGCTGGCCGTGGGCTGCAACGACGGGCGAATCGTCATCTGGGACTTTCTCACCCGAGGCATCGCCAAAATCATCAGCGCCCACATCCACCCCGTCTGCTCCCTGTGGTACGCCCGCCATCCTCCCGGGGCTCCTGCGGGTCTCTGCGGGGCATCTGACACCTTTTCTGTGGTTTCAGTTGGAGCAGAGACGGTCACAAACTGGTGAGCGCGTCCACAGACAACATCGTGTCTCAGTGGGACGTCCTGACCGGAGACTGTGACCAGAGGTTTCGTTTCCCGTCGCCCATTCTCAAACTGCAGTGTCACCCACGAGATATGTGAGTGCTACTGCTGCTACTACTGCTGCTGCTACTACTGCTACTACTGCTGCTGCTACTACTGCTACTACTGCTACTGCTGCTACTGCTGCTACTACTACTACTGCTACTACTGCTGCTGCTCTACTGCTACTACTGCTGCTGCTGCTACTGCTGCTACTACTACTGCTGCTACTGCTACTACTGCTACTGCTACTACTGCTGCTGCTGCTACTACTGCTACTACTGCTGCTACTGCTGCTACTACTGCTACTGCTGCTACTACTGCTGCTACTGCTACTGCTACTGCTACTACTGCTGCTACTGCTACTACTGCTGCTACTACTGCTACTGCTACTGCTGCTGCTACTGCTGCTACTGCTACTGCTACTGCTACTGCTACTACTGCTACTGCTACTGCTACTGCTACTGCTACTGCTGCTGCTACTGCTGCTGCTACTGCTGCTGCTACTACTGCTACTGCTACTGCTGCTGCTGCTGCTACTGCTGCTACTACTGCTACTGCTACTGCTGCTGCTACTGCTGCTACTGCTGCTGCTACTGCTGCTACTGCTGCTGCTACTGCTGCTACTACTGTACTGCTACTACTGCTGCTACTACTGCTGCTGCTACTGCTGCTACTGCTACTACTACTGCTACTGCTGCTGCTACTACTACTACTGCTGCTGCTGCTACTACTGCTACTACTACTGCTACTGCTGCTACTACTACTACTGCTACTACTGCTACTGCTACTGCTACTACTGCTACTACTACTGCTGCTGCTACTACTACTACTGCTACTGCTGCTGCTGCTGCTGCTACTGCTACTACTACTAGTACTACTACTGCTACTGTACTACTACTGCTACTACTACTGCTGCTACTGCTGCTACTACTGCTACTACTGCTGCTACTGCTGCTACTGCTGCTGCTACGGCTACTGCTGCTGCTGCTGCTACTGCTACTACTGCTACTGCTGCTACTACTGCTGCTACTACTGCTACTGCTGCTACTACTGCTGCTACTGCTGCTACTACTGCTACTACTGCTACTACTGCTACTGCTACTGCTACTGCTACTGCTGCTACTGCTACTGCTACTACTACTGCTACTGCTGCTGCTACTACTGCTGCTACTACTGCTACTGCTACTGCTGCTGCTGCTGCTCGTAGGTCCTTCTCCAGAGCTGCAGCGGTCAACTGAGCTGATCGTCCACCTGAATAATAAAAAATAAGAATCAAAAGAATCAAAATGTTCTCTCCAGAAGCTCCTTGATCTGGTCAAAGTGTTCAAAGTGTCATGTTCAGCAGAACTAATGCTTTGACGTGTTTCAGGGACAAAGTCCTGGTGTGTCCCATGAAGTCCGCTCCGGTTCTCCTCACACTGTCCGACTCCAAACACGTGGTTCTGCCCGTGGACGACGACTCAGACCTCAACGTGGTGGCAGCGTTTGACCGCCGAGGGGAATACATCTACACCGGGAACGCCAAAGGAAAGGTACGAGAGGAGGAGCTCAGGGGAGGAGGAGGAGCTCAGGGGAGGAGGAGGAGCTCAGGAGAGGAGGAGGAGGAGCTCAGGAGAGGAGGAGGAGGAGGGGCTCAGGGAGGAGGAGGGCTCAGGAGAGGAGGAGGAGGGGCTCAGGAGGAGGAGGAGGGGCTCAGGAGAGGGGAGGACGGGCTCAGGAGAGGGGGAGGAGGGGCTCAGGAGAGGAGGGAGGAGGGCTCAGGAGAGGAGGAGGAGGGGCTCAGGAGGAGGAGGAGAGGAGGGGCTCAGGGAGAGGAGGAGGGGCTCAGGAGAGGAGGAGGAGGGGCTCAGAGGAGCTCAGGAGAGGAGGAGCTCAGAGGAGCTCAGGAGAGGAGGAGCTCAGAGGAGCTCAGGAGAGGGGGAGGACGGGCTCAGGAGAGGGGGAGGAGGGCTCGAGAGGAGGAGGAGGGGCTCAGGGGAGGAGAGGGGCTCAGGAGAGAGGAGGAGGAGAGGGCTCAGGGGAGGAGGAGGAGGAGGAGGAGAGGGGCTCAGGAGGAGAGGAGGAGGGAGGAGGAGGAGCTCAGGAGAGCTCAGAGGAGGAGCTCAGGAGGGAGCTCAGAGGGAGAGGAGGAGCTCAGGAGAGAGGAGGAGGAGGAGGAGCTCAGGGAGAGAGGAGGAGGAGGAGCTCAGGAGAGAGGAGGAGGAGGAGGAGGAAGAGGAGAGGAGGAGCTCAGGAGAGGAGGAGCTCAGTGGACCATGTGTCCAGGACCATGTGTCCAGGACCATGTGTCCAGGACCATGTGTCCAGGATGTGTCCATGTGTCCAGGACCATGTGTCCAGGACCATGTGACTTTACTCTTGTGTTCAAGTGATTTCCTTGACGACGTCTGAACATCTGAAACACATTTTCCTGGTGCTTTTTCAGTCTCGGATGTTCATTTCTCCTTCAGATCCTGGTCCTGAAGACAAACTCTCAGGAGCTGGTGGCTTCCTTCAGAGTTACCACGGGAACGAGCAACACCACGGCCATCAAGTCCATCGAGTTCGCACGCAAAGGAAGGTGTGTACGGCCCCTGACCCTCTGCACGCGCGGCCCCGGGGCCCCTGACCCTCTGCACGCGCGGCCCCGGGGCCCCTGACCCTCTGCACGCGCGGCCCCGGGGCCCCTGACCCTCTGCACACGTGGCCCCGGGGCCCCTGACCCTCTGCACACGCGGCCCCGGCCCCTGCACACGGGCGGGCCCTGACCCTCTGCACACGGCGGCCCCTGCACACGGGCGGGGCCCTGACCCTCTGCACACGTCTGACTGACCGTTTGCTTGTCCCAGTTGTTTCCTGATAAACACGGCCGACAGAATCATCCGCGTTTACGACGGCCGAGAGATCCTGACCTGCGGGCGGGACGGAGAGCCAGAGCCCATGCAGAAGCTCCAGGACCTGGTCAACAGGTGAGGCCCTCGTCCAGTGTCTGTGCGGTCAGTGCAGCAGTAATGTGCCCGAAGGTTTCTGGTTCGATTATCAGACCGGTGTGAAAAGTGCAGAAACATCACCTTTTTACTCGATGATGAAGTCACTTTAAAAACGTTCAGGATCTTCTCTGATCACACCGACATATTCTGGCCCAGTGCCAAAAGAACAAGCATAAAACATCGTTCTAACTTGAAATGAGAACTAAACCTACTTGTTCTATTGGTTTTAAAAGTCAAAATATAGCAAAATACACTTTTGAGTTGAGTGTAGAGCTGCTCTGCCCATCGATGAGTCGACTCCAAGAACATGACGAGCTCTGAAAACTTTAAAGTTCTTCTGAAGGTTCTGTTTGTCTAAGCCTGACTCAGTTTGTTGGGAGGGCATCTGCGGTAAATATTGATCACAGTTTTACTTCCGTTAAGTCGCAGTTTGTGAAGACATTTAGAAAAATAAGACTTTGACACAGTTTGAGACAGTTGACACTTAACTGACACACTAACTGACAGTTTAAACCGTGGTTGGACTAAATGAAGGTGTTCTATGGTGTTATTGTGTCAGGTCAGAACTGTTGTGTCATTTATGTGGGTTTGGGCTCTTGTTTACAGTCTGGTTGCTAGGTAACAGCTGTGGAATGACCTCTGCCTGTGTCATATTTGTGCTGGCGTCCAACCAGGAAGTACAAGTATAAACATGACACAAACGGGTCAAATGTTGAGTCAAATCTGAAATGTAAATGTGTTCAGTTTGTTTTAGTCTCATGTGCGTCTGACCCCGTCACGCGCGCGTCTGACCCGGCGAGTAGCACCGTCTACGCGTCTGACCCCGTCACGCGCGCGTCTGACCCCGTCACATGTGGACTTAAGTATAAAAAAGACATACCGCCCCCTTGTGTTTCACTTAATGTAAGAAAACGATTGTTCACAGTGACTGAGAACGTGACCATCTTTCATTGTCTGATGTTCCTCAGGTTTGTTCCCCGCTCTTATCAAACGGTCAGATACAAAAGTACTTCACACTTGCATGAAACATTTAGCATTGCTCCTGAAATGGTCCCGATGATGATGTTCTTAGCTCTGGGTTGTGTTGCCGAGCGCCCTGAGTCAGGCCGTGTCGCTGCAGAGGTAAACGCGGCTCTCTGGCGTTTCAGAACTCCCTGGAAGCGCTGCTGCTTCTCCGGCGACGGCGAGTACATCGTGGCAGGATCGGCCCGACAGCACGCGCTCTACATCTGGGAAAAGAGCATCGGAAACCTGGTCAAGATCCTCCACGGGACCAGAGGAGAGCTGCTGCTGGACGTGGCGGTGAGTCTGCTTTCGGACGCAGAGCCACACCTTTATTTGGTTGAAATGTGTTTCAAAGAACTGATCCTAAATCCTACTCTTAAAACATAATGTGTGTAAGACAAATGACAGTAGATATTCTTCTAGTCTCAAATGTTCGTATGTTGTCTTATTTTCCGTCTCCTGTCTGTCTCCGTCTCAGTGGCACCCGGTGCGCCCGATCATCGCCTCCATCTCCAGCGGCGTCGTGTCCATCTGGGCCCAGAACCAAGTGGTCAGTCAAACAAACGGCAGAACACGACACGAATGAGAGTTGAAAAGGAAGTGTGGAAGTGTAACCAGGACTCGGAACGTTCTGCGTCTGTCGTTCGCAGGAGAACTGGAGTGCGTTTGCCCCGGACTTCAAAGAGCTGGACGAGAACGTGGAGTACGAGGAGCGAGAGAGCGAGTTCGACATCGAGGACGAGGACAAGAGCGAGCCGGAGCAAACGGGTATGGGACGGGTACGGGCCAGGAACAGATGGGTTCGAGCCGGGTACGAGCCGGGTACAGAAGGGTCCAAATTGGTATGGGACGGGTACGGGCCAAGAACCGATGGGTACGGGACGGGGACTGGACGGGTACGGGCCAGGAATGGACGGGTACGGGCCGGGTACAGAAGGGTCCAAATTGGTATGGGACAGGTACGGGCCAAGAACCGATGGGTACGGGACGGGGGCTGGACGGGGGCTGGACGCGGACTGGACGGGGACGGGCCAGGAATGGACGGGGACGGGCCAGGAATGGACGGGGACGGGCCGGGTACAGAAGGGTCCAAACGGGTACGTGCCGGGTCCAGGCGGATACAAAAGGGTACGGACCGGGTATGAGCCAGGAACCGATGGGTACTGGACGGGGACTGGACGGGGACTGGACAGGGACTGGACGGGGACGGGCCGGGTCCAGTCGGGTACGAGCCGGGTCCAGTCGGGTACGGGCCGGGTCCAGGCCAGGTACAGAAGGGTCCAGGCCAGGTACAGAAGGGTCCAAACGGGTCCAAACGGGTACGGGCCGGGTACAGAAGGGTCCAAACGGGTCCGGGCGTATACAAACGGGTACGAGCAGGGCCAGACTCACAGCGATGTTTTGTCTGTGTAAACCAGGGGTGTCCAAACTTTTTTCACCGAGGGCCCCATTTTGAACCTTATACGGAGCAGAGGGCCACAGACCCGACAATGAAGTGAATCATTCCAAATTTTGCCTTTGACATTGTTTCGATGAGCCTCCACACCTTTGATAAGACTAGGAACATTAATATTACGTTGGTATAACATCAAAATGCTTGAATTTGTCCAATTTTACAGTAAAAAGTACTACATTTAGTTGTTTGGACCGACTTAGCAGGAAGTCGGAGGGCCAACAAAAATTGGTCTGAGGGCCGCATTTGGCCCCCGGGCCCGTAGTTTGGACATGCCTGGTGTAAACTGTAGTAAAGTGTCGGTGTAAAGTGGGGAACGTTCCAGTGTTTTTGTGAGGCCCAGAGAAGACCAGCTCGTAAACAGTGGAGGTTTAGAACGGCGAAAAGGAAAGAGATGACGTTTGAAGAGTGTCAGTCGATGATGATCTTTGGTTATTGACCGTTTGGATGAAGATGAAAATAAAATTATGCCGTTTTCTTTTTTTCAAGTGTCGGGAGATAATAAAATGTTTGATTTGATAAAAAGCGAGATCATCAAAAAACCGTCTACGCTAGAAGAACCGTGGCGTGAGCAGCAGAGGTAGAACAGAGTGTAAAGAGTTTGTCCTGACGCTGTTTCAGGAGGAGACGCTGCAGAGGACGAGGAGGTGGACGTGACCTCTGTGGACCCCATCGTGGCCTTCTGCAGCAGGTCAGAACCAAACACAAGAGACGGGTTTAGGAATGCTCAGGAGCAAGCTCAAGGATTTGATTTGATCTTTAATTTTTTAATTTTAAATTTGTTTTTGTTTTTTATTTATTATTAATTTTTAATAATTTATTTTAATTATTGTATTTATTGTATTATTTATTTTATTCTATTTTTTATTTCATTTATTTTGTATTTTAATTTATTTATTTTGGGAAAGAATTTACTTCTTGGGAAAGAATTTACTTTTTTCTTCTTCTTTACAAACAAATACACAAAGTACTTTTCTTGTCGTTGTTGCACTTTGGGTCAGATTTATGGGTCATTTATGGGAGCGTGTGGAAAGAAACTTTACAGCCCTAAAAGGGACATGTTTTTCGAGAAGATAATAATGGATAATCCTGGAAAAGTTAGAATTATTTTAAGCAAAGCCTGGAAACCCTGATGAATAAATGAAAGTGTCCGACACAGTCGAATTGAAGAGAATCTGTTCAAATCCTCCAGAGTTTCCTCTGCTTCTTCTGGAGCCCTTTTCTTCTTAAATGACCCTAACGACGTGCATTTGGATCAGAACCTTTTCTCAGACGTTTTATTCTGCCAAACAACGACAATAACCTTTTCGGACTTGTACTTCGCTCCGCAGACTTGTACTTCGCTCCGCAGACTTGTACTTCGCTCCGCGGACTTGTACTTCGCTCCGCGGACTTGTACTTCGCTCCGCGGACTTGTACTTCGCTCCGCGGACTTGTACTCGGCTCCGCGGACTTGTACTCGGCTCCGCGGACTTGTACTCGGCTCCGCGGACTTGTACTTCGCTCCACGGACTTGTACTTCGCTCCTCAGACTTGTACTTCGCTCCTCAGACTTGTACTTCGCTCCTCAGACTTGTACTTCGCTCCTCAGACTTGTACTTCGCTCCTCAGACTTGTACTTCGCTCCTCAGACTTGTACTCGGCTCCGTGAGTCTGATTACCCGTGTGGTGTTCTTGCAGTGACGAGGAGCTGGAGGACTCGCGGGCGCTCCTGTACCTGCCCATTGCTCCCGAGGTGGAGGATCCCGAGGAGAACCCGTACGGCCCGCCCCCCGACGCTCAGGGGCCGACCGGAGCTGCCGACGACGCCGCGGGAGACAAGAAACAGAAACAGAGCGGCGCCGAGCCGCCGGCCAAAAAGAAGGCCCGCACTACCACCATCGAGCTGCAGGGGGTGCCCAGCGACGGTACGGCCACACGAGCGGCGCCAGAGTGCAGATTTCAGGTTGAAAATTGTGAAATGAACATGGATTTGGAGGAGTAAGTTACAACAGAGAGAGACGTGCCCCTCATCCATCCAGGGTGGGTCGGTGGCATTAACGGCTTTAAAGTCGTCACTGACACCGTTTTTTTAAGATCGAGACATTTTGTTTTGTTCAAAGAGTTTCCACACAGAAGCCCCCCATTCAGCTCTGGGTCGGCCGCTCATCTTCATCTCAACTCCACAGACCACTCAAGACCGTGAAGTGCAGGTTTTAAGCAGAAGAGATGGTTTCTGTGGGAACAGAACCTCTGAATAGAAATTAAGATAGAATCTACCTTCTGTTTATAACAACGTGCATTGGCCGTGGCAGAGATCCCGCCTGGCCCAACAGACCGGTTTCCTCAGAACTTCTCCTTCTTTGGGGTGTTTTATGGCGGTTGGTATCCATAAAGTTACAATAAAGTCTAAAGTCTTTAGACCTTAGACTTTAGACTTACTTTTCGACTGTGCCAGAGAGCTGCGCAGTCTTGTCGTTTTTTTGGGTTTTATGGCCTAAGAACACTTTGGAAGGGTTCTTTTGAAGGTGGAGTGCGCCTCCTGCAGGTCCTGTTCTGACTTGTATATTTGTTTCTACAGAAGTGCACCCCCTGCTGGGTGTAAAAGGCGACAGTAAATCAAAGAAGAAGACGGCAGGGCGGCCCAAAGGCTCCAAAGGTAAAGACAGAGAGTTTGTGCGGTCGAAGGCGTTCAGGGACAGAGCCGTGTTCCCTCTGGAGCCTGTGGGGGGCGCTGCAGGGCCCCACGTCAGCGCGGGGCTCAAGGGCAGGGCAGAGGGCCTGGCTCCAGGTAAGACCCACAGAGAGACGTGTTTGTCCCTGCTGCTGCTGACGAGAGCGACGAGTGGGAACATTGGGCCGCGGCTCATTTCTCTGAACCCCGCCTCTTCCTGCTGTAATCCCAGCCCACAGAGCAGAGAGGGCGGAACCTGTGGAGCTGTGAGAGCGAGCTAAGGCCCAGTTACAAAATGGCAAAAAATCCTTCTTAAAGTAAATGTAGTGAGTCTTGTTTGCAGGAAATCCATTGAGGAGCTCCACAAGGTTCTGTTTTGGGTCCTAAATTATTCTTGTTCTATAAATGATATATAAACGTATCTGGTGTTCCTAGTTCTCGTTCACACACGGATCCCAGTAAATGCCCATCCGAGTAATGAATATTATTATTGACCTCATGAAATTAAAAAGGAGGCGGAGTCTGAGATATGAGACGCGGCCGGAGAGAGAAAGAGAGTTTCCCCGCTGCTCCTGGTCCCGGTCCTGCTCCGGTCCTGCTCCGGTCCTGCTCCGGTCCTGCTGCTTGGGCCTGGCTCTCCTCAGTCTGGACTCACTGGTGCTAAACCCTTTAAAACACATGGGCAATGACCCTTGTGGGCCCACAATAGTTCTGACCTGAATCGACAGATATTCTAAACTTTACCACTATTTGTATTTGAGCTTCACTGAAGTATCATTCTGAGGCTGGTACTTTCATGTACTTTTTGACATACTTCACGAGGACGAAGGGTTTTAAAGGGTCATTTACACCGGACGGTGTCTCCAGACGGACCGAGAGCCGCGCCGCTGCCTCTGCCCTGTGCCCGCCCTGCTGCCGATCATGTGACCCGCCTTTACCGCACATGGTCGTGTGGCCCCTCCCCCTGTGCTGCGTCCGGTGTGCGTTTGTCTGGAAACTCGGGCTCTATTTTTACTGCTTCTTTTGGATGTTCAGGGTTGAATATCAGTCTGGAATGTTCTTGAGCATAAACGGTGTTTTCGTATGTGTTTTAGAGTCCAAAGACTGATTAATTTATTAACTAAATTAAGTTTTAGACGAGTTTATTGTTGAAGCTCGGTTTTAGAGACCGTGGCGTTTCTTTAACTCTCATTTTCTCTTGTGTCTTCAGGAGGTTTGTCACAGTCCTACAAACAGCACGACCTCGGAGGCCTGGACTGAACCTGGACTGAACCTGGACTGAACACGACCGTCGGGGCCTGGACTGAACCTGGACTGAACCTGGACTGAACCCGGTCCGGACTGAACCTGGACTGAACCTGGACTGAACCCGGACTGAACCCGGACTGAACCTGGACTGAACCTGGACTGAACCCGGTCCGGACTGAACCTGGACTGAACCCTAACCCGGGCTCAGTCCGGACTGAACTGACGCAGAGGATTAGCTGTGATGGACTGTGTGATTCAGAGGGAAAGTGTAAAATACTTGTGTTTGTGTTTTTGATTGAACTCTTGTCTTTCTAAATAAACGGCTTCATTTTCACGTTGGAGCAGCGATCATGTGACACAAGTGTGACTTCAAGACAGTTTTTATGTCATGAACAAATGTGAGCGACGTCAGAGCTGCTTTAAACACATTGAACAGACTTTTACTGGACAAACACAGAAATGTTACACACTGTAACTTTAATTCGACTTGGTTTCCACATATTTTAATATGACTTTGTGCCTTGGACGTCGTGTACTTTTAGATCAGACAGTGACCTTTGACCCTGTCACTGAGTATGTCACGCAGTGGAGAAAAGTTGACCTGGACCTGAACCTGGTCCTGCTTTGCCCTTTCACAATAAAATATACTGCAGCGTTAATGTTCCAAAGTCAAGCTCTAATGCATTTTCAATGGGAGGGTTAGCGTTAGCCTCAGAGTTAGCATTATCCTCCGAGTTAGCGTTAGCCTCAGTTTTTAAACAAAAATGTTGATACAAATGAATATACATCAATTGACAAACATAAAAAGTCAAGGAAAAATAACAAAAACAAAAGTTAGCTTCATTTAGCATTAGCCTCCAAACATCACAAACGACTGAAGCCCCCCGAGCACACGTGTGTCCCACCACAGCAGAGTTAAACAATATTACAACGTGGCAAAATGTTTGGCACGGATTCTTAGTGTTCGCGATTAGCGCTGAAATTAGCACACATGCTAACACCCGCGTACTAAAGTTTTCTTAACTCCACTGTTATTCTGGGGGTTCATGCGCCACAAACACGGCGTGCAACAACCGTCTTCCAGGGAATCGTCTTGTTTCAACACAAATCCAACAGTGACGAGTGAAATTCAGACATTCAATGTTGAAGTTGAATATTGACAAATGTCATGAACTAAAAATGAGTTGTTCAATCCAAATAATTGATGTGGAACACTAAAATAGTCATTAGTGACAGCGCCACTGTCTTATGAAAGGTCTTGTGTGTCATAAAGTATGTATGGTCCAGTGAAACATGGTGGTCAAATATGATAGTATGTAGTAGTATTTATACAGTCAACTGTCACGAGTAGCAGAGTCGCGGCTGCAGCTCCAGACCAAATGGTACTTCTTGGAGTAACTTCCTGAAATGTCCGGCCCTTGTCCTGATGAACTGACTCTGGGTCTGACTGGGATGTCAGGCCCGGGGTTTCGCTGGTCTTCTTCACGTCTCGCCGGCAGAAGCTTCAGCGTGTTCATCGACCAGGAAATGTCTGCTGATCTACTGTGTGGAGTGCCACAGGGCTCTGTCCTCGGCCCGCTCCTGTTTCTTCTACACGTCCTCCTCTGGGCCAGATAATCCAGCAGTTCAGTGACGTTTGCCATCATCTGTTTGAGGCCCATGAGCTCCTGAATCAGATGATAATAACCTCCAGCTAAACTCAGACAAAGACCCTCTTTGTCGGCTCAGATTGTGCGCCCCCAAACCTCAAACCTGAGCTCTTCTGCCAAAGCTCGACTCAGAACGGAAGTTACTCTTGCTTGAGTTTTGGACTCACTTTTCTGTCAAATTTTAGCGCTTTTATTGTGACATGTTTTTTAGGGGCGCGTTCGGCTCGTGCGCGGCGTGAGCTTGACGCACCGGAGACGCACCGGAGACGCCACGTCGGCACAAACTGACGCTGGACGTGGCCGCGCGTGGACCCCTGTGCGTGCGCGTGCGTGAGTGCGCCGCGGACACGTCTCCAGAAGTTTGAGTCAAAGATCAGGAAAGACGTCGGTTCGAGTCCGGGAAAAGCGACACGATGGTGAAGGTAAGAACCAGGTCTGAACCGGGTCTGAACCGGGTCTGAACCAAGTCTGAACCGGGTCTGAACCGGGACTGAACCGGGTCTGAACCGGGTCTGAACCGGGTCTGAACCAGGACTGAACCGGGTCTGAACCGGGTCTGAACCAGGACTGAACCAGGACTGAACCAGGTCTAAAAGCAGAGCAAACCTGGACTTGTGAGTTCACACTGGGCTTATGTAAGGAAAGGTCTTCACACGCTGAAGAACACTTCATCTCAGTCTCGTGTCTGAAGCTGCAACTTAAAGTTCTGGTTTGGAACGTTTTTCTGATCTTCGTCTTTTTGTCACTTTTTAGAAATAAAAGTCAGATTTTCTTTGGAATTAAAAAAGATGAAGTCAAGATCTGCAAATGAAGCACTTCACTGTGTCTGGGTCTGAACCGGGTCTGAACCGGGTCTTGTCTCTTGCAGGATGTGAACAGTTTTGTGTCGGAGCCTCAGCCGTCGACGAGTCTGAGTACAGAGGACGAGAACCCGACCCAGTCGAGTCCGGAGCCGAGTCTGGGTGAGTCTCCAGAACCTGAACTCGTCCAGAACCTGAACTCGTCCAGAACCTGAACCCGTCCAGAACCTGAACCCGTCCAGAACCTGAACTCGTCCAGAACCTGAACCCGTCCAGAACCACACAGAAATATTTAATGTTCTCTCATTTCGGTCAAAACCCAGCTCTACCTCTCCTCTAAACCCACTGCATCACTCCACCAGCCTCTCTATCTTCAATTCTGGATCTCCTCAAACTTCAACAGCTCTAAAACCAAAGTCCTACTGGTAGGCCCCCCTTCCACTCTCTCAAAATCAACAGTTTCAAACTAATTTCCTCCAATGACCCCACTGTCTCCACCTCCAAGTCAAGAGCTGGTTCATCCTCGACCAGCACTCATCTTTCCCACCCACCTTCACAACATCTCTGCTCGTCCTTCTCTCATACCTCACACTCACAGCCACACTTGTCCACACTCACCTCCAGGATTCCATTATTGTAACTCTCGCTCCTCTTTGTCTCCGCCAATAAATCCCTCCAGAAACTGCAGCTTCCGTCCTCAAACCTCTGCATGCCCGCATTATCACCAGATGCCCCCCACCATCTACACTCACTCCCCATACCTTCAACACTTCACTGGCTCCAGCAAAAGAGCAACCGATGTCACTTCAAAGATATCCGAGAGTACTTTTCAAAGGCCTCCATAACCGGCTCCACCGTACATCTGAGCTCTCACATTCCACTCCTCCGCTCCCTCAGGTCCTCCCCTCTCTACATCCACTCTCGTCCGCTGTCTCCGCTTATGTTCAATGGGGGCCGAGCCTAATGAGCCGGCTCTCAGCTCTGAACTTCTCTCCGCTCCCTCCACCATAGGACACCCTTCCACAGTTTAAATCCAGATCAATCACACTGTTCAGACAATCCTATAAACCACATAGAACCTCATCAGGTCACGAGGATATGCAACAAACCACAATATAACGAGTCAATGCAACCCGACATAACTCATCACATGCCTTCAATCCACATAAGGCTCAGTCACTCCAACACCATACTCATAACCAACTAATCAGTCACTCCAAACACCATAACTCAGTCACTCGCAAACACCACATAACTCAGTCACCAACAAAACTATCACCAACCACTAACTCGTCATTCCTACACCACATAACTCAGAGCACCTCCAACACCACATAACTCAGTCACTCCAATCACCACATTAACTCAGTCACTCCAACACCACATAACTCAGTCCACTCCTACACACAAATACTCAGCACTCTACACCACATAACTCAGTACTCCAGAACCACATAACTCAGTCACTCCTACACCACAAATAACTCAGTCACAGACGCTACACCACATAACGTCAGATCACTCCATCACACACATAACTCAGTACTCCACACCACATAACTCAGTCACACCTACTACACAGTAACTCAGTTCCGTCCAACACCAAATTAACTCAGATCACTCCAACACCACATACCGAGTCACTCCTACACACATACCAGCACACAATAAACTCAGTCACTTCCGGAGCACCACATAACTCAGTCACTTCCTACCAACCACAGACGGTCATCCATTCCAACACTCAGCATAACTCAGTCACTCCAACACCACATACTTCATCCACTCCTACCACACCACTAACCCAGTCACTCCAACACCACATAACTCAGTCCACAGCTCCCTTATACAGCCAAACGGACAATCGTCAAGTCACTCCACACAACAACAACTCAGGTCACTCCAACACCGATCCAATCAGTCACTCAACACCACATAACCTCAGTCACTTACCTAACACCGCACATAATCAGTCACTAGATAACCACAGTCCCAAACCACTCATCAGTCACCCTAACCATAAACTCCGTCACTCCAACACCATACTCAGACCTACACCACATAATAGTCACTCCACACACAGTCACTCCTACAACACCTATATCACCAAACTACTCAGTCACTCCTACACCACATACTCAGATCACTCCAACACCAACATAAACTCAGTCACTCTACCCTACTACCAACACCACATAACTCAGTCACTCCATACACCAACATAATCAGTACGTCTACACCACATACTCATCAACCCAAACATCCACCATAAGCTCTCACGCCATAACATCATGACTTCACACGGTCCAACACCACATATAACTCAGTCACCTCTCCAATAACTCACATTACCACATAACTCATGCACTCCATACAATCCACAAACTCAGTCACTCCAACACAAACACACTACGCACTACACACACATATACTCAGCACATCACCATACCACATAACTCAAGTCACTACACACCAACATAACTCAGTCACTCCTACACCGCACATAACTCAGTATCCACACATCTCATCAACACCACCAATAACTCAGTCAGTTCCAACACCAATAATCATAACACATAACTCAGTCACTCCACACAACCATCACTCTACACACTACCGAGCCAACTCCAACACCACATAACTCAGTATCTACACCGACATAACTCAGTCACTACCTTACAACATAACCATACTACAGATAACTCAGTCACTCCTAACGACCATACTCAGTCACTCCTACAACCCCACAGACCTACTCAGTCACTCCTAAACAAACCACTAAATCAGTACTACACCACAAACCCATCATCCACACCCAACTCAGTCACTACCACACGAACAGACCCAACACTAAACTCAGTCACTCACAAATCTAGATGCCACACCACATAACTCAGTCACGCTACACACACCGTTCCTCCAACACACTAGATGCCAGGTCACATTCAACACTAAGCTCAGACTCCAACACATACTCTCTACACACATAACTGTCATGCTCAACATACTAGCATCCTACCGACCCATAATCATCAACTCCACACATAACCACACTAAAAACTCACTACTCGCAGCTCCTACATCCACATACTCAGCGACATCCTACACCACATAACTCATCACTCCAAACACACATAACTCAGTCACTCTCGAACACCACATAACTCACGTCACTCCTACCACCCAACCATCAACTCCTACACCTAACTCAGTACTCCACACACAGATCAACTCACTACACTGACTCATCATCCTACAGACCACATAACTCAGTCACTACCAACACCACATAACTCAGTCACTCCAGACACACATAACTCAGTCACTCCAACACCACATAACTCAGTCCACTCCTACACACATAACCAGTCACTCCAACACCCATAACTCCAGTCACTTCCATCACCACATAAACTCAGTCACTCCACACCACATAACTCAGTCACTCCAACCCACATAACTCAGTCACTCCTAACCACATAACCCACATCTAACTCAGTCACTCCAACACATCATCCAGTTCTGGTACTGTGGGTTTTATTCTGTTGTTTATTCTCTTGTACAGTGTCCTTGGGTGTTCTGAAAGCGCTTTTAAATAAATAAAATGTATTATTATAAACCAAACTTTCTGAACGACAGCCAAAATGGTCCCAATTATTATGTTTGAGCCAGAGTGGCGCCCCCCGGCGACCTGCTCAGTGGGCCCCCCGCAGACCTGCTCAGTGCGCCCCCCGGCAGACTGCTAAGTGGCGCCCCCCGGCAGACCTGCTCAGTGCGCCCCCGGCAGACCTCTCAGTGGCGCCCCCGCGGCAGACCTGCCTCAGTGGCGCCCCCTATTTCTGATTATTGTCGTTGTGGGATCAAGACGTTTTCAACAAAAATAATTTCATTTTCTGTTTATGGTGCATTTTAGAGCAACACATTATGATGTATTTTGGGCCCCCACAAGTCCCTGTTTAACTGTAAAAGAACAGTGCAGCTGCTGCACAAATAGCCTATGTTATTCAGTCCAAACAGCCTGGCCTGGTGCCCCGCGGCCGCTGGTGCCCCGCGGTCCAAACTGCCTGGTCGGGCTGGTGCCCCGCGGTCCAAACTGCCTGGTCGGGCTGGTGCCCCGCGGTCCAAACTGCCTGGTCGGGCTGGTGCCCCGCGGTTATGACCTGATTAATTAAAACAAATGAATTTATGCCTATGATCCACAGGTCTAGAGTGTTAGTCTGGTTATGATCCCGGTCTCTCTGCTCCTCACAGATCCGGGTAAAGACCACGTGGTCCAGAGTCCAGGTCTGGTCTGGAGAGTGACTGGAGGACTCTTCAGCGCCACCAAGACCGCGATCGGCGCCGCTGCAGGGGGCGTGGCCTGGGTCGGAGGGAAGAGCCTGGAGATCACCAAGGCGACGGTCTCCACGGTGCCGGTGATGGGTGTGGGCCTAGTGAAAGGGGGCGTGTCTGCTGTGGCAGGAGGCGTGGCCTCAGTCGGATCTTCAGTCGCATCGAAAGTCACAGGAAAACGCAAAGACAAGGCCGAGTGAGACCGGGTCTGGACCGGGTCTGGACCGGGCCTACATGAACTCTATTGGACCAAAGACAAGTCCAGACTGTACCAAGACTAAAATGACCAAACCAGGACTAAAACTGGGCCTAAACTGGGCCTGGTCAGTTTACAAGGACTCCGTGGGACTGAACCGGGACTGAACCGGGACTGAACCGGGACTGAACCGGGACTGAACCAGTGCATTCTATAAGTGTAAAGATTTATTTGATCCGAAATACTCCACATGAACTCGACTAGACTTGTCATTTTAGTCCAGGACCAGGACCAGGACTAAACCCGGACTGAATGAACACTTTGTGAACTGAACACGTGTTTTATTTGAAGCTGGAGGACAAAATGCTGGATTAAAAACAGTCAAAACAAAAGGAACTACAAACAAAGATGGCCGACCGTTCCGTAAAGACTACGGCCCTGTCTGAGGAGTGTGTGTGAAGTGTAAAGTGTGTGATCTATGCAAACAGAGCGACTCAATGCAACGTCTTATTTTCATCTGAGAATGTTTTTGTCAATAAAAGTATTAAAAGTGTCAAAACAACTGCCTTTTTTCAATTCAAACGTGACCGCGCCCACACTAAGGACCATTTTATTGGATTGATCTTTTCTATGCATTTAAAGTGGGAATCAAAACAGTAAAAACAAGTTAAAAATACAATTCAGTGATTCAGTTTCAGTGCGAGGCGCCCTCTGGTGGTGAACTCTGATCTGCGTTTCTTCTGTCAGAACAAAGTCCAAATGTCAAAAGCTGATATCGTTTTGTCGGTGTAATCCCTCATTCGTTCAGGAAGGTTCCGTTGTAGAGAAAGATTCAGTTGTTTCATCTGTTTTAGAAAAACGTTTTGTTTTTTCTAAAACAGATGAAACAATCTTTTTCTCCAACTGAAATAGTTTTATTATTTTGAAAGACGTTAACTAAGTCGGAAGTGACGCACCCGGAAAAACAGTGGCTCCTCGCACGTGGTTCCGGTTTTTCGCGGGTCGCGTGTTTGCGCCGCTGAATCTGGTGTTTTTACAGTTTTTACAGTTTTTACAGTTTTTACAGTGTTCGAGCGGCGGAAGGTGAGAAACATGAACGTTCATCTGTGTTTGTGCCTCGTTCTGTTCCGTGACTGTTCTATTCCGTGACTATTCCGTGTATGTTCCGTGTTCAGTGACTGTTTTGTGTTCCGTGTTCCGTGACTGTTCTGTGACTATTCCGTGACTGTTCCGTGTTCCGTGACTGTTCTGTTCCGTGACTGTTCCGTGACTGTTCTGTTCCGTGTTCCGTGACTGTTCTGTTCCGTGACTGTTCCGTGTTCCGTGACTGTTTGTTCCGTGATGTTCTGGTTCAGGAATGTTCTGTTTCGTCTGACTGTTTCGTGTTCCGTGACTGTCTGTTTCGTGATGTTCGTGACTGTTCTTGTGTTCTGTTTGTGACTGTTCGTGTGAATAATGTTCCGTGTCCAGGTTAAAGATGAACGAGGCGGAGGCGCGGGAGCTTTTGTCGTTCCTCAAACCGGGAATCCAGACCTGACGTTAAAGCGGGAGCTGCAGAGTGTGTGCTGAGTGTGTCTGCAAACAGGTAAGCACAATATAACACACACACACACACACACACACACAGACCACACACACTATACACACATACAATACAGACAAATACACACTACTATACCACACTATACACACTATACACACACTATACACACTATACAACACAATACACACTATACACACAATATCACACAATAACACAACACTATACACTATACCATACACACATATACAAACACACTATATCACACATACACACTAATACACATATACACACAATATAACACACTTAATCACACAAACACCTATACACTTATACACAACTATTACACACATACACACACAATACACACACATATACACACTATAAAAAACTACACCTACATACACAATATCACACACACAGACACACACACACACTACTACTACACACACACACACACTATACACACTACACTACACACATACACATACACTATACACACAATACACACACTATACACCACACTACAACATACACACATAACTACACACACTATACCACATACACACAATAACACAATCACACACTATACACATATAACCACAACATACACTAACAACACAACTATACACACAACTATACACATAACTACCATAACACTACAATACACACTTACACCATACACACACAAACATAAATAACCCACAATACACCACTAAACACTATACACACAATACACACAATAACACACTATACAACACTATACCACACAATAACACTATAAAACACACACACACACACACACAATACAACTAACACACCAATACACAACACACCACCTATAAACCACACACACAGACACACACATGACCCGTCACGCGCGCGTGTTTGACACCTTTTCCTTTCCTGTCGTTTCCGCTGTCAGGCGGCGCCGCGGGTATCGACACGCATCGCGAGTGCGAGTACTGACCCCTGATTAAAGCTCAGTTTACTGTTAAGCGGTGTCAGAAGACGGGCTCGTTTGCCTGGGAATCCAAACCGGACCTGCTGCGAGCTGTGCTGACGCTGACCTCTGACCCTCCATCGGGATCGTCAAAGACGTTATTACACGTTATGAAACCTAGTCTGCAAGGCAGTGCGCTGCACAGGTCTAACCAGGATACCAGACTGGAACCAGGTCTGAACAGGTCTGAACCAACTGAGCCAGGTTGAACCAGCTCTGAAACCAGGCTGACGCCAGGACTGAGCAGGACTGACACCAGGACTGAACCAGGACTGAACCAGGACTGAACCAGGTCTGAGCCAGGTCTGAGCCAGGTCTGAGCCAGGTCTGAACCAGGTCTGACCAGGACTGAACCAGGACTGAACCAGGTCTAACCAGGTCTGAACCCGGTACAATGAGATGAGTCTTCATGCTGCGTTCAGGGGCGGGGCATTATGACATTGATAAACCACAATTTTCCACTTCGGTTTATGAAATTAAAGACAGACTTTGGATTATTGCCATTGGACATGAGGTCTGTAAATCCTGTGTTTGCTTCAGGTTCTTCGTGTGGAGCTGGAGCTTCTGCGCTGCTCTGCAGAGAACCTGCTGGACCGACGTTCCATTTTCAGACCAAATCTGCAGCATTCTGTCCAACCTGAGCCGCAGCGTAGCGTAGCTGCCCCCAAGTGTTCAAGGTGAGGATACTACACAAGGAACTGACTGCGGAACTAGACGGCGTTAGAACGGGTGTTTTCAGACTGGGTTCTCTGGCGTCGTTCAGTTGAGGCGTCCTCTGCGGTGCGTCAGGCGTCTCCTCTGACGGTGCGTTCAGGCGCTCCTCTGCGTGCGTTCAGCGTCTTCTCTGCGGGCGTTCAGGCGTCTTCCTCTGCGGTGCGTTCAGAGAAGCGTCTTCCTCCTGCTGGCGTGCGTTACGCCTCTGCGGTGCGTTCAGTTGCGTCTTACCTCGGGTGCGTTAGGCTGTCTTCGCGTGCGTTAAGGCGTCTTCTCTGCGGTGCGTTCAGCGCCGCGTCTTCCTTCTCGGTCGTTAGGCGTTCCTTGCGGTGCTTCAGGCGCGTCTTCTCTCGCGGTGCGTTCAGGCGCTCCTCTCTGCGGTGCGTTCAGTGCGTCCTTCCTCTGGCGGTGCGTTCAGGCGTCTTCCTCTGCGGTGCGTTCAGGCGTCTTCCTCTGCGGTGCGTTCAGGGCGTCTCTCTGCTGTGCGTTCAGCGATCGTTCGCGAGGCGCCCCTCTGCGGTGCGTTCAGGTCTTCCTCTGCGTGCGTCAGTGCGTCTTCCTGCGCTGGCGTGCGTTCAGGCGGTCTTCCTCTGCGGTGCGTTCGGCGTCTTCCTCTGCGGTGCGTTCAGGCGTCTTCCTCTGCGGTGCGTTCAGGCTCTGCGTCCGCGTCTCTGCGGTGCGTTCAGCGTCCTCTCTGCGGTCGCTCAGTGTCTTCCTCGCGGTGCGTTCAGCAGGCGTCCTCTCTGCGTGCTTAGGGCGTTCCGCGTGACGTTCAGGCGTCTTGCGTTCTGCGGTGCGTTCAGGCGTCTTCCTCTGCGGGCGTCAGGCGTTCGTTCCTCTGCGGTGCGTTCAGGCGTCCGTCGCTCGGTCCTCTGCGGTGCGTTTCAGGCGCCTCCTCTGCGGTGCGTTCAGGCGTTCCTCGCGGGCGTTCAGGCGTCGTCTCTCTGCGGTGCGTTCAGGCGCTCTCCTCTCGGTGCGTTCAGGCGTCTTCTCTGCGGTGGTTCAGGCGCTCTTCCTCTGCGTGCGTTCAGGCGTCCCTCTGCGGTGCGTTTCAGCGTCTTCCTCTGCGTGTGCGTTCAGGCGTCTTCCTCTGCGGTGCGTTCAGTGCGTCTTCCTCTGCGGTGCGTTCACGCGTTTCCTCTGCGGTGCGTTCAGGCGTCTTCCTCTGCGGTGCGTTCAGGCGTCTTCCTCTGCGGTGCGTTCAGGCGTCTCCTCTCGGTGCGTTCAGGGTCGCTTCCTCTGCGGTTGCGTTCAGGGCGTCGCTCCCTCCTGCGTTGCGTTCAGGCGCTCTCTCTACTGCGGTGCCTTACAGGCGTCCTCTCTCGGGTGCGTCAGGCTCTCTAAATGTGGCGTCTAGGTCGTTGAACAACAGTGCGGACTGTCGAAGCTGGATGGAATGCTGGTTCTGTTCTGAAGACGTTTCACTCAAAGACGACTGCGTTCCTTACCTGAAGCTACTCGCCACCTTGCTGTCCAAGCCTTGAGCCAGCTGCAGGAGGCCCGGGACACATCCTGGACCCAGACCGGTACTGGACCAGGAACCAAGGACCGCAGCAGGACCCAGACCAGGACCGACATGGACCCAGACCTGGACCTGGACCAGAACAGGACCAGACCGGACTGGACCAGGACTAGGACCAGACCGGTACTGGACCAGGACCGGGACCCAGACCAGACTCAGACCAGGACCCAGAACTGGACCAGACTGGACGCTGGACTCAGAACAGGACCCAGACTGGTACTGGACCAGGACTAGGACCACAGACCGGTACTGGACTAAGGACAAAAGTTTCATTCCGTATTTTAATTTGAAATTTCAGTTGAATTTTGACGGTTTTTATTTTCATGTTTTTTGTCATTGAATTCAAAATGGAAAAAACGTTTCAGGCCCAAAACGTCTGAGTTCAAGTGAAGTCTTGGTCTCTGATCCGGGTCTGGGTCGCGGTCCGCGGTCCTAATCTTTGGTCCGGGTCCTGATCTTGGTCGGGTCCTGGTCCGGGTCCTGGTCGCGGTCCGGGTCCGGGTCCTGGTCCTGGTCCGGGTCCTGGTCCTGTCGTCTCGGTCTGGCTGGTCCGGGCGGTCCTGGTCCGGGTCCTGGTTGGTCCGGGTCCGGGTCCTGGTCGGGCGGTGGTCTGGTCCTGGTCCGTTGGTGGTCCGGGTCGTCTGTCCGGGTCCGGTCCTGGTCCGGTCGGTCCTGGCCTGGTCCGGGGTCTGGTCTGTCGGGTCCGGGTCCTGGTCGGGCCTGGTCCTGGTCCTGGTCCGGGTCCGGTTCGGTGTCCTGGTCCTGGTCGGTCCGGTCTGGTCCTGGTTTCGGGTCCTGCTGGTCCGGGTCCGGTGTCCTGGTCCTGGCCCTGGTCCTGGTCCTGGGTCGGGTCCTGCCTGGGTCCTGTCCTGGTCCTGGTCCGGGTCCTGGATCCTGGTCCTGGTCCTGGTCCTGGTCGGGTCGGGTGCCGGGTCCTGGTGCCTGGTCCGGGTCCTGGTCCGGGTCCGGTCTGGTCGGGTCCTGGTCCTGGTCCTGGTCCTGGTCTTGGTCCTGGTCTTGGTTCGGTCTGGTCTGGTCCGGTCCGGTCCGGGTCCGGTCGGGTCCTGGGTTCCGGGTCCGGGTCGGTCCTGGTCTCGGTCCGGGTCCTGGGTCCGGGTCCTGGTCTGGTCGCGGTCCGGGTCGTCCTGGTCGGTCTGTCTGGTCGGTCCTGGTCGGGTCCGGGTCCGGGTCGGGTCGGGTCCGGGTCCGGGTCCTGGTCCGGTGTGGTCTGGTCGGGTCCGGGTCCTGGTCCTGGTCCTCCGGTCTGTCTTGTCTTCGGTCTGGTCGGTCGGGTCGGGTCCCGGGTCTGGTCCGGTCCGGGTCCGGCCGGTCTGGTCCGGTCCGGGTCCGGTCCGTCTGGGTGTCCGCGTCCTGTCCGGTCGGTCCGGGTCCGGGTCCGGGTCCGGGTCCTGGTCCTGGTCCGGGTCCGGGTCCTGGTCTACAGAGGAATGTTTCAAACTCAAACGTTTAGTCTGGATTCTTGACGTTTGAACTCCAGAGCTTTTAAAATGCTTCATTGTGGGACATTTGTCTGTGTTGAAATCAGCTTCAGGTCTTTTTGAGTTCAAACCAAATGAGCAGAAGCGCTCTTTGAGACCCCTCCTGGACAAATGTGGGATTACACCCATATTCCACACTTGAAAGTATTTGTTATATTTGAGTATTTCATGTTTCAGGTGCGTTCTGCAGAGGCTCCTCCCCTTTACTCAGTTTGAGGCGTCGACAGTGCGAAGGGGCGGAGTCATCGGGACCCTGAGGAACTGCTGCTTTGACCACAGTAAGTTCTTGCGTCTGGTCCTGACAGGTTCACGAGGACGAAGCTCCACTCAGGTGTGTTCTCTGTGCAGGTCGGCACGAGTGGTTGCTAAGCGACGACGTGGACATTCTGCCCTTCCTCCTGCTGCCGTTAGCCGGACCTGAGGAACTGAGCGAAGAGGAGAACGAAGGTACGGGAGGGCATCAGGGCTATTACACCAGGCCTCAGTGTGTGGTTCTCCGGTTCTCAGGTTCTGTGGTTCTGTGGTTCCAGGTCTCCCGGTGGACCTGCAGTTCCTTCCTGAGGACAAACGGAGAGAACCAGACCCAGACCTGAGGAAGATGCTGCTGGAGACACTGCTGCTGCTGTGTGCCACCTCCAGGGGGCGCTCTGAGCTGAAGAACAGGCAGGTTTATCCGCTCATGAGAGAGTTCCACAACTGGGAGACCAATCCTGAGGTCCAGAGCGCCGCCGAGAAGCTCATCCAGGTGAGAAGCCCCTCCTCCAGGTGAGAAGCCCCTCCTCCAGGTGAGAAGCCCCTCCTCCAGGTGAGGAGCCCCTCCTCCAGGTGAGGAGCCCCTACTCCTTGTGTCTTTGGGCAACACACTTCAGTGTGTCAGAGCTTGCGTCCTGTCTGTAGCTGGAGGAGAGGGAAAGGTTCCACAGTGCAGCTTTAAGCTTCAGAGTGTTTCCAGGTTCTGATCGGAGACGAGCCTCAGAGAGGAATGGAGAACCTGATGGAACTGTCAATCCCAGAAGAAGTGGAGCAGAAACTGAAGGAAGCAGACGCCCAGGAGCGAGAGGAACTGAACGAGGAACTGAACCAGGCCTGAACCAGGCCCGAACCAGGCCCGAACCAGGTCCGAACCAGGCCCGTACCAGGTCCGAACCAGGTCCGAACCAGGTTTAAACCAGGACTAAACCAACTCTAAACCAGGTCTAAAATGGGTCTCGTCTTGATGATTTTGTAAAATATTGTAAAATGTCAAATAAATTTGATCTGTGTTTACGTGGTCAGTTCCTTATTTCACCACCAGAGGGCGCTGCGTCTCTGTAAAGTCCTGAGCAGTCACGTGTTAGACACAGTTCAAAGGTGAATGTTCTGTAAAAACATGGTTGTTTCTGTGCCACTCTTTAAATAGAATCAGCAGTAGCAGTCAAACTCAATCCGTTGTGGGCGGGGTTAGGCGTAGTGTCAGGTTTCCCTGGTGACGCCAAAGGGGCATGCACACCAGAAACGAGCACACTCAGCCCCTCCCCCTGTGAAGATAAGGCAAGTGTATTTGTAGAGCACCAGCAGGAGGCGGTCCAGGCCGGCAGCAGGAGGCCGGCCCAGGTTTAGTCCTGACTCTGGCACCAGCAGGAGGCCGGCCCAGGTTTAGTCCTGACTCTGGCACCAGCAGGAGGCCGGCCCAGGTTTAGTCCTGACTCTGGCACCAGCAGGCGGCCATGTTTAGTTCTGACTCTGGCACCAGCAGAGGCGGCCCATGTTTAGTTCTGATCTGGCACCAGCAGGAGGCCGCCAGTTCTGACTCTGGCACAGCAGGAGGCCGGCCCATGTTTAGTCCTGACTCTGGCACCAGCAGGAGGCCGGTCTTGTTTAGTCCTGACTCTGGCACAAGCAGGAGGCCGGTCCATGTTTTAGTCCTGACTCTGGCACAGCAGGAGGCCTCTGTTTAGTCCTGACTCTGGCCAGCAGGAGGCCGGTCCATGTTTAGTCCTGACTCTGGCACAGCAGGAGGCGGTCCTTGTTTTAGTCCTGACTCTGGCACCAGCAGGAGGCGGTCCAGGTTTAGTCCTGACTCTGGCACCAGCAGGAGGCCGGTCCATGTTTAGTTCTGACTCTGGCACCAGCAGGAGGCCGGCCCATGTTTAGTTCTGACTCTGGCACCAGCAGGAAGGCCGGTCCATGTTAGTCTGACTCTGGCACCAGCAGGAGGCCGGCCCATGTTTAGTCCTGACTCTGGCACCAGCAAGGAGGCCGGTCCTTGTTTAGTCCTGACTCTGGCACCAGCAGGAGGCCGGTCCATGTTTAGTCCTGACTCTGGCACCAGCAGGAGGCCGGTCCTTGTTTAGTCCTGACTCTGGCACCAGCAGGAGGCCGGTCCTTGTTTAGTCCTGACTCTGGCACCAGCAGGAGGCCGGCCCATGTTTAGTTCCTGACTCTGGCACCGAGCAGGAGGCAGGTCCTGTTTAGTCCTGACTCTGGCACCAGCAGGAGGCCGGTCCTTGTTTAGTCCTGACTCTGGCACCAGCAGGAGGCCGGTCCATGTTTAGTCCTGACTCTGGCACCAGCAGGAGGCCGGGTCCAGTGTTTAGGACTCTGCACACAGGAGGCCGGTCATGTTTAGCTGACTCTGGCACCAGCAGGAGGCCGGCCCATGTTTTGACTGGCACCAGCAGGAGGCCCCTTGTTTAGTCCTGACTCTGGCACCAGCAGGAGGCCGGTCCATGTTAGTCCTGACTCTGGCACCAGCAGGAGCCGGCCCATGTTTAGTCCTGACTCTGGCACCAGCAGGAGGCCGGTCCTTGTTTAGTCCTGACTCTGGCACCAGCAGGAGGCCGGTCCATGTTTAGTCCTGACTCTGGCAAGCAGGAGGCCGGTCCATGTTTAGTCCTGACTCTGGGCACCAGCAGGAGGCCGGTCCTTGTTTAGTCCTGACTCTGGCACCAGCAGGAGGCCGGCCCATGTTTAGTCCTGACTCTGGACCAGCAGGAGCAGGCCCATGTTTAGTTCCTGACTCTGGCACCAGCAGGAGGCCGGTCCATGTTAGTCCTGACTCTGCACCAGCAGGAGGCCGGTCCATGTTTAGTCCTGACTCTGGCACCAGCAGGAGGCCGGTCCATGTTTAGTCTGACTCTGGCACCAGCAGGAGGCCGGTCCTTGTTTAGTCCTCACGCAGGAGGGCCCCAGTCTGACTCTGGCACCAGCAGGAGGCGGTCCATGTTAGTCTGACTCTGGCACCAGCAGGAGGCCGGTCCTTGTTCCATGTTCAGTCCTGACTCTGGCACCAGCAGGCCGGCCGGTCTTGTTAGTCCTGACTCCTGGGCACCAGCAGGAGCCGGCCCATGTTAGTCCTGACTCTGGCACCAGCAGGAGGCTGGTCCTTTGTTTAGTCCTGACTCTGGCACCAGCAGGAGGCCCTGTTTAGCCTCCTTGTTTCAGTCCTGACTTGGCACCAGCAGGAGGCCGGTCCATGTTCAGTCCTGACTCTGGCACCATCAGGAGGCCACCCGGTCCGATGTTTAGTCCTGACTCTGGCACCAGCAGGAGGCCGGTCCATGTTTAGTCCTGACTCTGGCACCAGCAGAGGGCGTTCAGTCCTGACTTGGCACCGAAGCAAGGAGGCCGTCCATGTTTAGTCCTGACTCTGGCACCAGCAGAGAGGCCGGTCCAGTTTAGTCCTGACTCTGGCACCAAGCAGGAGGCGGTCCATGTTTAGTCCTGACTCTGGCACCAGCAGGAGGCCGGTCCCATGTTCAGTCCTGACTCTGGCACCAGCAGGAGGCCGGTCCAGTTAGTCCTGATCTGGCACAGCAGGAGGCCGGTCCATGTTTAGTCCTGACTCTGGCACCAGCAGGAGGCGGACCATGTTTAGTCTGGCACCAGCAGGAGACTGACTCTGGCACCAGAGGAGGCCGGCCCATGTTAGTCTGGACTCTGGCACCAGCAGCCGCAGGCCCGTTTAGTCTGACTCTGGGCACCAGCAGGAGGCCGGTCCATGTTCATCCTGACTCTGGCACCAGCAGGAGGCCGGCCCATGTTTAGTCCTGACTCTGCACCAGCAGGAGCGGAGGCCTGCCTGCACTCTGGCCACCAGCAGGAGGCCGTCCTTGTTAGTCCTGACTCTGGCACAGCAGGGAGGCCGGTCCTTGTTTAGTCCTGACTCTGGCACCAGCAGGAGGCCGTCCTTGTTTAGGTCCTGACTCTGGCACCAGCAGGAGGCCGGCCCATGTTTAGTCCTGACTCTGGCACAGCAGGAGAGGAGCGGTCCATGTTCAGTCCTGACTCTGGCCACAGCAGGAGGCCGGCCCATGTTTAGTCCTGACTCTGGCACCAGCAGGAGGTCCGGTCCTTGTTTAGTCCTGACTCTGGCACCAGCAGGAGGCCGGTCCTTGTTTAGTCCTGACTCTGGCACCAGCAGGAGGCCGGCCCATGTTCAGTCCTGACTCTCTGGCACCAGCAGGAGGCCGGCCCAATGTTTAGTCCTGACTCTGGCACCAGGCAGCCGGATGTCTGACCTCTGGCACCAGCAGGAGCCGGTCCAGGAGGCCGGTCCGTCCTTCTGGCACCAGCAGGCACCACTCTAGGCACCAGCAGGAGGCCGGTTCCAAGTTTAGTCCTGACTCTGGCACCAAGCAGGAGGACCGGAGTTTAGTCCTACTCTGCACAGCAAGGTGTTTAGTCCTGACTCTGCACCAGCAGGAGGCCGGTCATGTTTAGTCCTGACTCTGGCACCAGCAGGAGGCCGGTCCATGTTTAGTCCTGACTCTGGCCCAGCAGGAGTGACTCTGAGTTTAGTCCTGACAGCAGGAGGCCGGTCCCTAGCCTGACTCTGGCACCAGCAGGAGGCCGGTCCATGTTTAGTCCTGACTCTGGCACCAGCAGGAGGCCGGTCCAAGTTTAGTCCTGACGTCTTGGCACCAGCAGGAGGCCGGTCATGTTTAGTCCTGACTCTGGCGGCCCAGGCACCAGCAGGAGCCGGCGGTCCTTGTTTAGTCCTGACCTTGGCACCAGCAGGAGGCCGGTCCATTGTTCAGTCCTGACTCTGGCACCAGCAGGAGGCCGGCCCATGTTTAGTTCTGCCTCTGGCACCAGCAGGAGGCCGGACCCCATGTTTAGTCCTGACTCTGGCACCAGCAGGAGGCCGGCCCATGTTTAGTCCTGACTCTGGCACCAGCAGGAGGCCGGTCCTTGTTTAGTCCTGACTCTGAAGTGATCGTTTGACAGATTAAAAGTGTGAAATCTGAGGCGTTCTGTTTCAGCAGGTCACATGAAGTACAGTTACTTCAGAGTACTGCAGTACGAGTACAGTTACTTCAGAGGACTGCAGTAAGAGTACAGTTACTTCAAGTACAAAGTTTGGTCCACATGTTGGTCCACATGATAAATCAGACCAAAGTCCTCGGCTCAGGCTTTACTCTGGAACTCTGTGTGAAATACTTTTACTTTTGACTCAAAAGTACTTTTGTAAACACGTACTTTCATACTTTTACTCTTGAAGTGCGTCTTCAGTCTCGTCTGTACTTGTCCACTTCTTCAGCTCCTCCTCCTTCTGCGCTTTAGGAGACAACGGTCCAGCCCCACTCGTCCCATTGGCTCACAGCTCCACACTCTGCGTCTGATTGGCTCAAACGTTTGTCAAAAACTCAAGCTTCTGTTTCTCGCCAAGAGTCGAGTTTCATCAACAAACTGTTGAAGCCACAGGAAGTGACTCTGAGCTACCGGAAGTGACTCTGAAGCGAACCGGAAGTGACTCTGAGCGACCGGAAGTGACTCTGAGCGACAGGAAGTGACTCTGAGCGACAGGAAGTGATTCTGAGCGGAAGTGACTCTGAGCGACAGGAAGTGATTCTGAGTGGAAGTGACTCTGAGCGACAGGAAGTGACTCTACTGCGACCAGAAGTGACTCTTGAGCGACAGTGATTCTGAGCGAAGTGACTCTGAGCGACAGGAAGTGATCTGAGCGCAGGAAGTGATTCTGAGCGACTCTGAGCGACAGGAAGTGACTCTGAGCGACCGGAAGTGACTCTGAGCGACCGGAAGTGACTCTGAGCGACAGGAAGTGATCTGACGACCGGAAGTGAACTGAGCGAAGGAAGTGACTCTGAGCGACAGGAAGTGATTCTGAGCGGAAGTGTGAGCTCTGAGCGATCAGGAAGTGACTCTGAGCGACCGGAAGTGTGACTGAGACCGAATGACTGAGCGACCGGAAGTGACTCTGAGCGACAGGAAGTGATTCTAGCGGAAAGTGACTGAGCGACAGGAAGTGACTCTGAGCGACAGAAAGTGACTCTGAGTGCAGGAAGGAGCGACAGGAAGTGACTCTGAGCGACAGGAAGTGACTCTGAGTGACCGGAAGTGACTATGAGTGACCGAAGTGAACTGAGCGACCGGAAGTGACTCTGAGCGACAGGAAGTGAGCAGCGGAAGTGAGCGACAGGAAGTGACTCTGAGCGACAGAAGTGACTCTGAGCGACCGGAAGTGACTCTGAGACGGAAGTGACTCTAGTGACAGGAAGTGACTCTGAGCGACAGGAAGTGATTCTGAGCGGAAGTGACTCTGACAGGAAGTGATCTGAGCGACAGGGAAGTGACTCTGAGCGACAGAAGTGATCTGAGCGACCAGAGAAGTGACTCTGAGCGACGGAAGTGACTCTGAGCGAGGAAGTGACTTGCGACCACGGAAGTGACTCTGACGACAGGAAGTGATTCTGAGAGAAGTGACTCTGAGCGCAACAGGAAGTGACTCTGAGCGACGGAAGTGACTGAGCGACCGGAAGTGACTGAGCGACCGAGGAATGATCTGACCGACAGGAAGTGATTCTGAGCGAAGTGACTCTGAGTGACAGGAAGTGACTCTGAGACGAGGAAGTGACTCTGGTGACAGGAAGTGACTCTGAGCGACCAGGAAGGTGACTCTGAGCGACAGGAAGTGATCTAGTCTGAAGACGAAGTGACCGGAAGTGACTGACAGAAGTGACTCTGAGCGACAGGAAGTGACTCTGAAGACCGGAAGTGACTCTGAGCGACAGGAGGACTCTGAGCGACAGGAAGTGACTCTGAGCGACAGGAAGTGACGAGCGAAGAAGTGACTCTGAGCGACAGGAAGTGAACTCTGAGTGAAGAAGTGATGAGCGACGGAAGTGACTCTGACCGATACCGGAAGTGACTCTGAGCGACAGGAAGTGACTCTGACGACGGAAGTGACTCTGAGCGACAGGAAGGACTCTGAGCGACCGGAAGTGACTCTGAGACACGGAAGTTATTCTGAGCGACAGGAAGTGACTCCGAGCGACAGGAAGCTGATCTGAGGACAGGAAGTGATTCTGACGACCGGAAGTGACTCTGAGCGACGAGAGTGACTCTGAGCAGGAAGTGACTCTGACGACAGGGAGCGACCGGAAGTGACTCTGAGTGACAGGAAGTGACTGAGCGACCGGAAGACTCTGAACGACAGGAAGTGACTCTGAGCGACAGGAAGTGAGTCTGAGCGACTGGAGTGACTCTGAGCGACCGGAAGTGACTCTGAACGGACAGGAAGTGACTCTGAGCGACCGGAAGTGACTCTGAGCGACAGGAAGTGACTCTGTGCGACAGGAAGTGACTCTGAGCCATGGATCTTTAATAACTGGATAAGGCACGCCCCCTCTGTCCGCGATCCAAATTGAGTAGTGGCCGCTCCGCGGTACTGCAGCCTCAGACCGTTTCAACAGTTCGGCCTGTAAAATTACCGAAAGTGCGAAATTATTTTTAGTCTAAAAATAAAATAGAAGGAATTTCACTCTTTTACCGTTTCTAAATCCTTAAAAATCACATTTTTAACGTCACGGAGAACATGTACGCGCTCTGACCCGCGCACGCACTCCTCGTGAACGATCATCAGAAGAGCGCGTGTGGGACGAAAACCAAACAGAAGAAGACGAGACAAACGAGACACGAACAGTGTGTTTTATGTCATTTCAATATGAAGTGTAAATGAATGATTACACAGTTCGCACAAGCTAACACAAGCTAACACATGCTAAAACAAGCTAACACATGCTAACACATGCTAACACATGCTAACACAGCTAACACAGGCTAACACAGGCTAACACAGCTAACAACAAACACAAGCAACACAAGCAATACACAGCAACACATGCTAACACATGCTAACACATGCTAACACATGCTAACACATGCTAACACATGCTAACACATTGCTAACACAAGCTAACACAAGCTAAACACAAGCTAACACAGGCTAACATAAGCTAAGCTAACAAAGCTAACACAAGCTAACACAAGCTAACACAAGCTAACACATGCTAACAGGCTAACACAGGCAAACACAAGCTAACACAAGCACAACCATTTCCGCTTTACAACATGAAACCTTTATATTTATAGATATAACAGTTCATCATTCACATGTCGTCACCATTTCAAGACCTCAGACTCCAAAAGTCCGCTCTAACTGTCTCAGTCTTTCACGCGTTCTGCTGTCGCCGTGCTCGTTCCCGACGCCAAAGCGACACGGCGATGTCGTCATAAAAGGGGAGGCGCTAGACTCCCTATTCAGGAAGTAACGCGGAAGTAGGGAACTTGGTTTGACCCATGATATAATCGATCCATGTCCAAACACAGAAGAGAAGAAGGAGGGGCTCAAACTGAAGGTCTGCCCCGCCCCTTTCTCTTCTGGAGGCCCTAAACACCCAGGACCTCAAGAGCAGAGGCCCCACACTAACATGGGCCCCACACTAACATGTGACCCGCCCAGGGGCCCCACACTAACATGTGACCCGCCCAGGGGCCCCACACTAACATGTGACCCGCCCAGGGGCCCCACACTAACATGTGACCCGCCCAGGGGCCCCACACTAACATGTGACCCTCTCTGTATTTCTTTTATTCTTTTATTCTGCTGTTCTTTGTTTTCTCTCCCAGCTGTTGCTCCTGACCAATCAGCAGCCCTGAGTCCTCTGCTCGACGCTGATTGGCTGCTGGGCCGCACTCCCACGCCCCGCCCCCTGCTTCTCTTGTTGACAGAAAAAATTAAAAACGGGAGAAAAAGACCGTTTAACGTCCTCGTGTCCGCTCACACGTCACACGCAGACCCGCGCTACGTCACTGTCACGTGTTTGTACGTCTGAACCGCGCGTTCAAGACACGAACTGGAACTGTGTCAGAGAGAACCCCAAGAACCTGAAGGCCAGACAAACGTCCTGGTTTGGACCTGGTTTAGACTAAACCAGGTCTAAACCAAGACTAAATCGACTCCACATCTTAAACCAAACCAGGAATGTACCACAGCCGCCCCGGGGCAGAGTGACAGAGGCCTCAGCGCCCCTGGTGGCAGCGGCAGGCACGTGCATGTCTCAGATGAGATGAAAGTACAAAGTGCGTGTTTTATTTAGAACAATAAAACAAGAACATTTAAACGCAGTTTAAAAAAACATTCAAATACAGACGTGATGACGTCACTCTGTGACGTGCAGTCTTCACAATAATAACACATGTGCGGTGACGTCACTAGAGGATTGTCTGTTGGCCACAATATTAGGCACAGCTGCTCGTTACGATATGACGTCACATGACGTCACGCCGTGACCCTGCGGCAGAACTCGGTGAAGTCCCGGTTCATGAAGACGTCGCTGAGCTTCAGATCTTCTTCAGACGGAAAATACTGCGCACTGTTCTCATCCACGTCCGCCACCTGCGGCGTCCTGACGCTCTGCCGCGCGTCCACCGCGCGCTCTCCGGCGTCGAGCAGCGCGCCGCGCGCGTTCTCCCACGCGCCCAAATACGTGTCCATGTCCGTGAGCTCCGCGTCGCTGCCCGCGGAGTCGGAGCGCAGCGCCTGGAGGCGGTACTTCTCCGTCATGAGGAACTGGTTTGTGTTCTCGGGGCGCGCGCATGCCTTGAGCCCGGTGCCCGTGCACGTTCACGGGCCTCAGCGTGACGCGCGGATTCCACCTGCGCACGCGCTTCACCGCTTTACCGCGGCCTTTACCGCAGCGGAACCGTGCTTCCGCTCTGCGCCTCCGCGCTTCATGATTCTGCACATTCTCCGGTGAATCGTTCCGCTTTGATCCGCCGCCTCACCTCTTCACGGTGCGCGTGCGCTTCTTCCGAGCCTCTTTGCGCCGCTGAAGCATGTCCTGCGCGTGCGCGTCCGCCCGTGGCGCCAGCGTTCTGCCGCGTCTTCCGCGCTCAGACCGGACTCAGACCGGACTCAGACCGGACTCAGACCGGACTCGGGCTGTGTGTTTGTGGTTCGGTGCGTTCAGGTTCTGCTCCGGTCTGTGCCGCGCGCGTGTGGGAACAGCTGATGCGTGAGTGCGCGCGAGCGCAGCGCACTGTGGCTTTTATAGAACCGGACTGAACCATTCCTGTGGGAGGGGCCGAAGTGAGAGAGAGAGAGTCACTGCGCCTCCTGCTGGAGACAACCACTCACTGCATCCAAAAGAACTAAACCCGGTCTAATCCAGGACTAAACCAGGTCTAAACCAGGTCTACACCAGGTCTAAACCAGGTCTAATCCAGGACTAAAACCAGGACTAAACCAGGCCTAAACCAGGTCTAAACCAGGACTAAACCAGGTCCAAACCAGGCCTAAACCAGGTCTAAACCAGGATAAACCAGGTCTAACAGGACTAACAAACCAGGTCTAAACCAGGTCTAAACCAGGACTAAACAGGACTAAACAGGTCTAAACCAGGACTAAACCAGGACTAAAACAGTCCTAACCAGGCCTACACCAGGTCTAAACCAGGTCTAAACCAGGACCTATAACCAGGCTAAAACAGGTCTAAACAGGTCTACACAGGTCAACCAGAACAACCAGGTCTAAACCAGTCTAAGGTCTAAACCAGGTCAGGACTAAACAGGACTAAACAGGTCTAAACCAGGTCTACACCAGGTCTATAACCAGGTCTAAACCAGGACTAACCAGGACTAAAACCAGGTCTAAACCAGGTCTAAACTAGGTCTAAACGCAGGTCAAACAGGACTCTAAAAAGGTCTAACCAGGCCTACACCAGGTCTAAACAGGTCTAGGTCTAAACCAGGAGAATAAACAGGTCTAAACCAGGTCTACACCAGGTCTAACCAAACTAAACCAGGTCTAAACCAGGTCCAAACCAGGTCTAA
>BJKM01001367.1:0-49860 GCA_015082035.1 Chaenogobius annularis | reverse complement strand
TATGCAGCACTCATGTTATAAGAAAAAGCACATGATGGGTACATGATTTTAAACCGTGAGAGGAGGAACTAGGTGTTAAAAATGTAAAAAAAAAAAAAAATGTGTACGGTACTTAACTGATTCTTTTCGCCGCCATCGCGCAACCAACATGGTGTCTTTCCAAAATGTATTTCAGTGACATATCATGCTCTTTATTACGGGTTTGTGATGGATAAAATGTTTCACAATTAAATGTGGATGGCGTGCAGGAGTCACAAAGTTATGCTTTTTACAAAATACTCTAGGAGGAGACAACGTTTAAACGTCACACCAGCTTTTAACAACAAACTACATCTTTTTGTCTTATTGGATTAACAATTGTCAAAGCACTTGTTTATATTTTATTTGTTGAACATATAGGACTGGGACAAACTCCTCCAGCAGCATAGTTTTTCTTAATCCATAGGGTAATGAAAAGTGACTTAAACCCTACTTAAACTGTTGTCCTACTACCAAAATATCACTAAACATATAAGCCTTCGTGCTGTGTAATATTGTGCTGATCTGTACTGGAAAAGACCTTGGTCAAAACATGGTTTTGCTCCACACACAATGAATATTTTCTGCTTCTGTTTGCAGTAGGATCCCACACAAGAACAGCATTAAGCATTATTTCTGAAAGCGATAGAAAAGGTTTATTTTAGCATCCCGCTGTTATCACATATAGTGCAATGGCATATGCTATTGTCACGCTGGCACGGCAGACAGGCTTCTAACAAGCTCAAAATCAAGTTCAACATTTAGCTGACACCATGCTATTCCTGTTGTCTTTTATGGTAGTGATTTTCACAGCACGAAACGGCTTCAACTGTGCTGTATTTTCTTGTATTTTCCTCTCTGCTGAATCAATAATTTTAGCCTGACATAAAATCATTTCTCTTTGCGCAGGCATGCTGATGGATCAATCAAGTTTTGGGACGCGTCTGCAAGTGAGTGCACTAAAAGCAGATGTCTATTTCTAATTATACAGCAGAAGAAATGTATGACGTTGTGCTCATGAGTAACTGTAAACGGAATTGCATTTTTTATCTGAAGTGAATGTAATTGGAAAACATTGTCAACAAGTTAATGTACACACCTGCTGTGGGCCAAAAAGGGCCAGCCCACCCGGGCAAACAGAACAGTGATGGATCAGCGACCTCAAGTTTGTTATAACTTGGTGCGCAATTTTGTGCACCATGAGAAACAGTTTGTGCACCATGAGAAACAGTTTGTGCACCATGAGAAACAGTTTGTGCACCATGAGAAACAGTGTCAAACGCATGGAAAGCATCGGTAGAAGCATTCATATAGAGACACACATCAATAACGCACAGATTTGGGTACTGAAATATTTGACAAAAGTGTGTATATATATATATATATATATACATATATATATTATTATTATTTTTACAAAATGTGATGATATTAAAAGCAATACTGACAATAAATACAGCGCATTATGTGGGTTAGAGATTTTATATATTTTTTTATTTTTTATGGAATGACAAATCAATAGAATGTAATAATAATAATTATCCATGCTCATAGTTCCAGCACTGAAACAAGATTTTATCATGCCTTATTATGGAGTAAATGCAATTGGATGAAATCTACATGAATTAATTGTGTGTGTCACGCACGTGCCCAGCCTCATGGGCTTACATGACACTAACATTAATACACAGATGGTTACAGACCGCTTCCAATAATGAAAAAATAATAATAATTGCTCATTTCTACGATTAATAGCATTATTGTCTATTGTCTACAGTCACACATAATACAAACAAAAAGGCATCAAATACACACCATCACATAAAAAGTTGGTATGCAAGTGCTTCTGATTATTCTTTTTTATCGTCTACATATTATCAAAACGTCTTCCAACACAGTAAAATAAGTCATACATCTGGGCATCAAGGTGCACATTTGTTTTACGGTCCATTCTGAAGCAACAATGCTCGGTAAGTATGGTTTCCTGAAGTGCTCAACGCTAAATCTCCTTTTCACCTTTTTAGTCACTCTGCAGATGCTGTACAAGATGAAGACGTCTAAAGTGTTTGAGAAGCCGAAGGGTGGGGACAGCGGGGAGGACGACCCGTTTGCCGTTCAGATGGTCAGCTGGTGCCCTCAAAGCCGGATCTTCTGTGTGGTCGGCATCTCAGCGCACATCATCCTGTACCGATTCAGCAAGTACGACGCCAACACGCAGATAGTGGTGAGTGAACGTCTGTCATTGGTTGTTTAAAGATTCTACAAGGTAATTGTGTCATCGTCTCAAAACATATAGGAAGTATTTCTGCTTTTATTCCGTACAGTGTTCGTTCATTTAAGTGTCCCCTGACCCTGCCTCTGTGGAGTTTGGACGCGTTTCAGATCGTCCATAAACTGAGAATAAGCTTGTGTGTAGCATTAAACATTATTGCACGTATTTTGGTGGAATTTGTATTTGTTTGTTAGCGTTTTCTTTCAAGCCCTCATGTGTTGCTGCTGCCACCATCGAGCGCACACACACACGCGCGCACAAGACCGCAAAATACAGGGGAGATGAAGGGGATATTAGCGCTCCTTTTAGTTAATCATTTTACTTTGTGGTTTGCTGTTGTTGCTGTTGTTGTTAGCAGCTAAGGGAAGCTAATGCGCTACAGGCCCAACTTGATGCAGTTAATGGGTCAGAACCCCATTCAAGGGTTAGGGTTAGGCAAATATGTGATTAAATTTTTAAGTTTGATGTGTAGTCACTGCAAAAAGGTTAACAATGCGAATGCTTGTTATTTTAATATAATTCATACACATGTAATAATTTTTCTGCAGTCACCTGACATTCAAGCCACTACAAGCCTGTGGGGCCAGAGGAAACACTGCTGTATCTTCAATACTTTTGGTATAGAGGCTGGGGGCTGGGGGGGGGGGAACTGGATTAGAACAGGACCAAACAATGTCTACATAAAGGGTTTAGACTGAGGTAAACATAAGCCCTTTACAAACATTTACGTCGCGACAGACTTCAGCCGGCTCAAATGCGGAGCGAGGGGTTGTTTGTACACATCACGCCCATTTTTCCCACCTGGAGCTTATACTTCCAGGGCCCTAGCGCTAAGACGCTTCTCCATGTGCTGCTGCCTCTGGTGCCGATGGAGAGTGCTGTGCGTAACGCTCCGTGCGCTCAACCACAGGCTTTTGCTTCACATTTCTTTATTTATATCATGTGCGTGTTAGATCTTGGACACACCCTGCTGCACACAGACTTGCTCCTCCAGTGTAAAAATACAAAATACAGAAGTATGCAGACTTTACTGTCATGTATGTATGCGCCCCGGATAAGAGGAAGAAGATGGATGGATATAGTGGTAGAATTAGAACAATTTGTAAAAAAAAATGACTGCTTATGATCATTTGGGCCAATTCAGCAGGACGTCTGGTAATCCTTATTCAATACAGATAAAGAAAATAGCATCATCATTAAAGGTTCAGGCATTTCAAGGTTCAGGATTGCTAAAACCTTACCCTTTGTAGCACAACAACGAGTGTTACTAATATCTTCTGTTATACCAATTATTCATCTTTAGACACAGATGTATGTTTATGCTGTAAAGGTTATATGAACCACATATTCTTTGTTAAGTGTATATTGAATTCGGTAACACATTTTTAGCTTGGTGATTATGTTCTCTGTGCTTTCAACGCCACCTCATCCAAGAAAATCTAATGTGGATCGATGCACAAACGTCAATACCAATCTGTGTTAATCCTAATAACTTCACGCTGCTTTGTTTATGTTGCCAGTCGCTGGAGGTACGTCTCCAGTGTGAGGCCGAGGACGTCATCTCTCCCTCAGAGACAGAGAACAACCCGTGTTTCTCTGAACCAGGGTCCCACTCCCCTCAGCCGCACCACCCACACGCCTCCAGCCCTCGAGGAGGGACTCCAGAGGGCATGAAGGACAGCTGCCTCAAGTAAGACCAAGACTACTTCCGTTTCTGCAAGCTATATCACTATCAAATCCAAATCACAATTTGAGTGGTCGCAATAGGCAAATAGTAACAACTGCAATTATTTAAAGTAACATAATTTTCCATCTGTTTAACCCAGCTAACCCTGTAGTTTTTCTGAAATATACATATTCTTAACCTTGCCTGCAAGATGAATTCTCACAATAATTTACAGTCTACTCTCAGGGTAATAAATCATTGCACCGAAGTACAATGTCGGATTTCCTTTAATTACCATAATTGCACTTGTCATTACTATCTTATTACCATATTATTACTTGGGTGTAGGGTAAATTTAATTTCATATTATTCATACTACTATTTACAAGACATAAAATAAAGAATGCAGACATTACCAAAAACTATCTATCCTATTCTATCCTCTTTAAAAGTTTTTGAAAGTGGAAGTACAGTTTGTAAAGCTCAAAAGAAGTTAAGGAGTTTGAGAGTGTGAAATGAGCTGTTTGTTATGGACCTTTGAAATGCTACAGACTTTTTTGCACCAAATGCCGGCCATGCTGAACACGGAGGAGTCTTTTGTCCGGAGTGTTCTTACCCTCCTCAAACTGCCCTGATATACAATCTACTGATACTACCTCACACCTCCTTAAACTCCTGTTAAGCTGCTCTGAGACCTTCGACTGAGACACAAAGGCGACCGGGAAATTCAGCGGAAATGGTCCTGCAGCAGAACTTGAATTTACTTAAGGATCAATAAAGTATCTGTCTGTCTATCTTTCTAATGATGAAGAGGTCAGGTGACAATGTTTACAGAAAGCATTGATTGAAAACTTCACTGCATGAAATAGGTTTTATGCTCAGCACCTTTCCCATCGCAGACCCATCCATTTATCCAGGCTCAGAGCTCATAACTTCATAATATAATCAATAATTAAAACATTCATCTTTTTCATTCTTGTATCGTTCTCAGGGTGAAGGAGCGCTCGGTGCGAGTGCCCCCTGGATACCAGGCCGAGCTGGTCGTTCAGCTGCTGTGGGTGGACGGAGAGCCTCCTCAGCAGATCACCAGTGTGGACATCAACTCTGCATACGGCCTGTGAGTCCACATGTTTACCACAGCCACAATAAAGGATGGGTCAAATGCAGAGGATAAATTTACCTTCCGGGTCAATAATGTGCATTGACTAGCTTTTCTAATGCAGTCTAATGCATCTGGTATCCCATCTGCATGATATTGCTTTGTCTGGAATGTTCCACAGTATGGTATTAAATTAATCTATCTGTATGGAGACAAGCAGGTGGCCCCGCCAGATTAAGTTACAGATCAAGGTGTTTTGTTTTTTTTTGCAATAAAAATCCTATAATTGAATAAATGCAAGATTTACAAGTTTAATGCTACAGTGGAACATTTTATGGCCATTCTAATATGCTGGCCCGGAGATTTAATATGTGCTCTGTAAATGTCAAAACCGCTTTATTTCAGTCGTTCTGCTCTACTTTGAACATGGCCCAGCTGTGGCGGAGTCTGCAGAGACTAACAGTTGCACATAATGACTCTGAGGCTCTGCTGAAGGTGCAAAGACACAGTTGTGCCAATCAGATGTTTGCTGAACGTGGAGTTTGCTCAAATGTAATTGTACAGACTTTTATTTGTCTAGAGATAAGTTCAGTGAGGTTCACCTCAAAACTCTGAAGTCACTGGCGCTCCTGTCTCAATGTAATAGAGGACTGAAGACCTCCTGTACTTTTCTGTCCTTTTAAAATACTCAATTCAATTCAATTTATTTTTGTAACGCCCAAAATCACAACAGTAGTTGCCTCGGGGGCTACAGTGGAAAAAAAAAAACAAACAGACAATGTTCATAGGGATTTGAAAATGTCCCAGCATCCTTTGTCCTTAGACCCTCCTTCTCGGCCAGGAAAAACTACCAATCCTCTTTGGGAAAAAGTACAAACCTGTAGGAGTTCCACAGTGAAGGAGAGATCTGACTCCCTCGGACGAACAGGCGGACGCGCCTCAATTTGCATATAGACAATGGAGCTGGACCCACTCAGGAGGAGAATCAATTCTTCGAGGCTGATGAAGAACCATTCATATGGAGTAGAGACCGTTTCTCCAGGCAGACCGTTTCTCCAGGCAGACCGTTCTCCAGGCAGACCGTTTCTCCAGGCAGATGAGGAGCATCTGGATCCACAGGCCATCGATGTGCCTGCTCCACTCCCGTCGGGGAAGTGGGAGAAAAAGAAGGAAAAGCGATGAACAAATTGCCAGTGAAATTAAATATTAAATATTGTTTGATAGAAAAGTAGTAAGAAGCAGAGGATAGTGCTCAAGCTGCCATACTTCCCCCAGCATAGTTGCTTCTAGGGCAGCAGAGCTGGGAACTGTAGGTTTTTATTTCTGTTCCTAACTGGCCTGACCATAAGCGATTTCAAAGAGGAACGTTTTAAGCCTGGTCTTAAATGAAGAGACTGTGTCGGCCTCTTTAACATGGACAAGGAGCTGATTCCACAACACAGGAGCTTGGGAGCTAAATGCTCTACCTCCTACTGTGCTTTTAGAGACTCTTGGGACCACCAGAAGTCCAGCATTTTGAGGGCGAAGTGCTCTGTTTGGATGATAAGGTACTATAGCATCTTTGAGGTAGGATGGGGCCAGGTCATTTATGGCTTTGTAAATCAGGAGGAGGATTTGGAATTTGATTCTAAACTCAACAGGGAGCCAGTGAAGAGACTCGAGCACCGGCGTAATGTGCTCTCTTCTTTTAGTTCCTGTTATACTGTAAATGTTATTGTATTATTACTTATTTACAGTATTCTAAGCATTTTATTTGTATTGTCTTAGCAATTAACTGCTTCTGTGTCCATAATAAAGATGGACTAAATAATTACATAACATCTCTATGGTGACAGGTGGCACTTCGTGAGAAAAGTTACATAGTGCACCTTTAATCAGGAACACTGAGTTTTGATTTGGGGTTTTCTTGCTGTAAAATTATTATGTTGCATTGCACTTTTCTGCAGGATTGTAGAATACAATGACACATTTCCAAAGACCATTTTATCTTTTGTTGTGCCATTGTTGTGCTTCAGTTTGAACGGTGCAAATGTTCTCATTTTTCTGATGAAATTGATAGCTATTAAAAGTTATTTGTCCCTAAAACTGACTGCAATTTTAGGTACAAGTTGGCCTATGATCATTATAATTACAACAATTTGCAGGTGTTGATTTGCTTTTAATGTCAACAAGCCTGATTAGAGGTGTGAAGGGCTCATATTATTAACACTCTCCTTTTCTGTGTGCTTGTTGCTCTGCGTGTGCCTTACTATTTCACCCATCGTCTTCAGCCTGGCGTTTGGGAACTGCAATGGCCTGGCCGTGGTGGACTATTTGCAGAAAACCATTTTGTTGTGTATGTCGACGCTGGATCTCTACGGATCCTCAGACCCCTATCAACGCCTTACCCGTTCCCCTCGAAGGAACAGACAGTCCACCTCAGGTAGCACTCATACACAAATACTGCAAATACTGATAGTACATGCAGTACATGTACACACGCTCACTGATGTCACGTATGCATTCATTACATATTCTGCTGTCCTATTTTCTCCTTCACACTGGGGTGGCCTAGTCTGTCAAGAACACTATCCATTTAATTACAATTAGAGCGCATTGATTATAATCTCTGCATTAAGTAGTTAAAGAGGATTAAATCTTAGATCAGATTAGGTCAAGGGCTTTTGCAGAGGTTTAAAATGTAAATAATTAGTTTATTGTAATGAAATGCAAATCAGTCTTCAGATTTATTGATGGAGTGGCTATGAGAGAAGGGAAGGGGGGATTTGTGAATTGTTTCTTGAACCTTTTTTAGATCATTTAGACAGTTTAAAATACAGCTGAGTTTACACTTAGGAATGTAAAACATTTTAGACACATTTGACAATTTTTGTTTTGATCAACAAGCAAATAGTTTATCACTATTCTACGGAAAGAATCTCAACCCACCCGTCTCTGTCCTCTCGCTGACACTCACAAACACATTCACAATGCTAAACACTGTCTGTTTGTCTGCCTGTCTGCACAATGGTACCAGGTGCATGTAACAGGCTGCATCTCATGTTTGCATTATATGCATGTTGTCTTATATATTTCTATGTCTTTATGTATTCTTGCTTGAGCATAGACATGTAGTGAAAGATGTACCAACCCTTGTCCTATGTCCCTTTTGTCTTCTACTTTTGGTGGAGGTCTCTGAAACTCACTTTCTCCAAAAAGAATATTCATCTCAGCATTAAAAAAGTTAATGTGACCTTAACTAACCAAGGTTTAGTCCTTAAATATGTAGACGATTTATGTAATCCCTTAAAAATTAATCTTTGACAATTTTTTTAAGGGCGTCCTAGACTGAGGCACTTTGGGCTTTTGGAAACCAGCACTTCCTTTTCACTGTTGCATAAGTGCTTGTTATTGACTACCACAGCTCTTAACCTTTTTTGACTCCCTCCCTTTTGTAAACGACTTTGAGTTGGGTCTTTAAAATCAATCTGGAGATGGAGGAAAAATAAGTACCTGATATTGAGCTGAGACAAATGTTTGAGCAGTGCCACATAATCGGCAGCCATGACACTGCTTTCTCTACATTTTTATCTGTACATTTATATATGTCTACTACACAAATGTCACAACCTTGAGAATTTAAAGTAAAAAAATATACTGTATCATCATTCTGCCACACTCAAAAACAACACATGTATTTAAAATGTATCCTGACTCACAATGGCAAGGCAAGGCAAGTTTATTTGTAGAGCGCAATTTGTACACATGGCAATTCAAAGTGCTTCACACAACAGGAAAAAATGCATGAGAGTGCAAATTAAATATTGTATATGCACAGCTAAACAAAACAGTTTTAAGCTTGGATTTGAACATTGTCCAAGTAGAGGCCTGTCTCACATCATCAGGAAGACTGTCTAATGCTGTGTATGTTGCAAGTAATTTGGCACATAGCACATCAACAATGATTGTGTTTTCATAATTGGAATAAAAAACATCCGTGTGCCCTCTGACTATTTCTAATTAATTCCTTTTTGTCCACCATCTTATGAAATAAACTATCAAGCTGCTGGGCATGTTAAACATAAAAAGAAAGGTTATTTCCAGTCAAATCAACCATTCTGGGATGAATCAGGGGCAGTTTGTTCTCCAAAACTACAAACAAAAAAATAAGAACCTTAAAAGGCAATTTAATTGGCTGCCTACCTGGATTTTTTTTTTTCTACTTTATTGCAAGTCCCTAAATCTACATTTATTATAAATTAGCTTCAGCTTTTCAAGAGGAATTGTCAGGACCCAACAAATGCTCAATGCAGAGTCAATCAGACCATCCTCAAGACACAAGCTTTACTGCGCTTTATACGTTCAAATAATATCCAGGCAGGATTTAGAATCTCCTCTGAGCAGAGCTCGGGACCACTTATAATTAGAGTAAAGTTCAAAACTAGTTCAGCTTGACAAAAAGTCCAGCCTTTGTTTGTACTCCAAAGGGTTCAGAAGCAGCTTCAGTTTGAATTGGGGCTCATTTTAGTCAGGCGTTTTGGGAAAAATAGGTCCTCATGGAAACGGGATAAATTAGTACCAGTAAAATGCAAATCAAAAAATAAAGTTTTTACCTATTAGATACTTAATGCTATAGAACAGGTGTAAATAGCTGCCATAGCGTTAAAATAAACAATTGGCTTATTTGTGTATATACTTTCTTTGAATTTTCTAATCAGATGCATTATATACGATTTCTACAAATGCTGTGGTGTAATAACTGTTTGTGCTGAAGTAGCTGACTCTGGGTTTGTGTTGCAGTAGCAGTCTGTCCCTCCCTAACACTGACTCACTGCTGCTTCTCTCACTTTATTTTGGACTCTAAGCCTGATGTTCTCTCTCTCCTTCCCACTCCCCTAACCTATGTTCCCTCTGCCTTTTACTACTCATCCCATTTTTATCATAATTTCGCTTTTTATTTCTCATCATCTTTTACTTTTTGCCCCGTTCCCCCTCCCGTCCCGGTGACTGTGGCTGCTGTGGGCATGCGGGGCCTGCCTGACAGAGTTTTGCATGCGCGGCCTCTCTAACTTTTATTCAGATTCAAAGAAAAGGATCCGTACATCCTACCAGAGTAAGTAGGGCCCTCCCAAACGATGTGGAGGAGCTGTGTGTGTGAAGTGAAAAACAAATCCTCTGAAGCAAAAGGACAGAAGGATGGAGATGACGGGATCTAAGCAGCTTGTGTGTTTTTGTTACAGTAAAGCTATATTCCAGTCATGTCCAACACTATGTCCTTTGCAGAAAGAGCTGATAAAGTAAGGCCACTTATTAATATTATATGACCCACTGATGTATATTTTAACAAGCAAATTCTGTCCGGTGAATAAAGTATTGCTCATCGATTCATGCTTAGATGTGTGCTTTTAGCCTTGGATGAATTGATTTTATACAGTGGAGCGGCACAAAGAGTTTGTAGTTGCAGGACAGAGGCGAGGAATATAATGTACGTTAAAAAAACAAACAAAGATGAGCTGACAATTTGAGAGCAGAGAAAAAACATGAAATAATAATAAGCTGTATTTATATAACACCGTTCATACATGTTAGGCAAGCAGGTGATCAAAAGCATACAACAAAAAGCAAACAAATGCAGAATACATTAATGCAGAATAGTTGAACAATGGAAGAAGAAGAAGTACAATAACAAACTATAAAATAAAGGTAGTAAAAATGTGTTTATATATAATTGAATAACAATTTCAACTGTGATTTTAGCATCAAAATTACTGAAACTAAATCTAACTTGAAATCTAGGTATATTTGTAGGTCTTCTTGGGTTAAGAAGTCTTTAAGGTGCACCGTTAACTTTTCTGGAGTGTGCCACCTGCTTATCTCCACGACGTCCCAGAGTATGACATTAACTTAAATACATACAGACAAGCAAGGCCAAGTTACAGGTCAGGTCTGTGTAGAGGCAAGTCTGCTCACAGCAGGAATGCATGCTTTTCAAGGTCGTTTTGAGGAATAAAAACACTTAACACATAACATCACGGAAACATAGCAGAGCGCCCCACCAGAAAAGTTACGCGGTGCACCATTAACCCCATTCCTACCCACATACAGCACGTTTAGATCGAGGTTTAGCCAATACGTCTGATATCATAATAAGAAGGTACACGCGAGTACTTGTACGTGGTCTGGCCTGTGCTTGACGCATGCGACTGTACGTTGTGACTGATGTGATGTGCGTTGTGTGTCGTTTCTGCTCGATCCATGTCTCGGCCTCTCTCCGTCATGAGATCTGCACTGCCGCACTGTCGCCGCCGTCCTCGGATGATTATGCTCGCGGTGACATTTAAACACAATGCAGTTAAACCTCCAAAATAAGCTCCTGACATTTAATGAGCAAATGCCGGTGCAGGTCACATCAGGTTACAGTCACTCTGCCCCTCGCGACAACGGATTCCCCTTTTTTTAAACATTCAGAACAAATTGAGCTTCTCTTTCAAATTGTACATATATATATATATTTTTTTTTTGGATAACAAATAAGATAAGGTTGATTCGTTGGGTAATCTTTGCAGGCACATTTTTTGCAAAGCCATTTTGTATCATATAATGTGTCCCTTGGATTAGTTTGATGAATAGTTTGTAGTAAAATAAATATATTGCAGTTCAAGCAAGTTATACTGCTCCGTCTGTGTTTTGCTTTGTCTCAAATTAGAAACACAAATGGTACACGATAGAATAATACATCAAATGTATAGAAGACTAAAAACATCCATAGGTTTTGTTATTATTGTTAGCGGGCCATGTTATAAAGGTGTAATAAACAGTCTATTATGTCTGAGGGGCAGAGTGGCTGATCTCAAATCAAGCTGGACTCTGTGTGACCGCTACATTTAACATGAACTGACGGACTGTTTGCATTGTATATCTTTTTCTGTTTTTCCCCTGCTCCTCCCTTCCCCCCCTTTCTCCTTATCCTCCTCATCTCCACCTCTTCTTCCTTCTCCTTCTCCTGCTCTTACGACCTCATTCTTCTCCCCTTCCTCCTCCTCCTTCTGCTCTCATCTCCTATCTTCTTCTTCTCCTTTTCTACATCCTCCTCGTTGTCTTGTACCTCTTCCTTCTCCTTTTTACATCCTCTTCTTCCTTTCCTACCTCCTCCCCTTCTTTTTCTCCTTTTTCTGCTTCTCCGCTTCTTCTCCATCTTCCCTCTTTTACCTCCTCTTCCCCATCCTTTCCTACCTCCTCCTCTTCTTCATTTTCCTTCCCTACCTCCTCCTTTTCTTCCTGCTCCTTTTCTACCTCCTCTTCTTCATCTTCCTTTCCTACATCCTCTCCTCCATCTTATTTTCCTACCTCCCCCTTTTCTTCCTCCTCATTTTCTACCCTACTCCTCTTCCTCATTTTCTCCCTTTATTTCTCCTTTTCCCCCCCCCCCCCCCCCCCTTCTCTTTGTCCAGGCCTTACAGAACTCTCTGACAACCAGCAGTCCATCGACATGGAGAGGAGCCGCTCGCCCACCTCAGGTAAACCACTGCGCTCACACAGTCGCACTCGGATACTTGGGCCAGTGTTTACACCACTACAGGGACAGGACCTCCCTGTGACCTGCTGGAATACTTTCAGTTGAATAGTAACAGCGTCGTGACTGCATTCAACACAAAGCCCACAATTCACAAGAGCATAGAGGTTAATGAATGTCTTTCTTTCTTTTTGATCTCCTGCTGTAGTTGCTCAGCTTCCTCAAATGTGTGAGGTGGAATTGTGACTGTTTGATTTAAAGGAGTCACAGAAACATCAAGATTCATGTGTGTTCGTCTGCGCCATTTTGAGTTCTTTTCGGAATTCAAAAGATCGAATGTGTAGACTTGTTAATTGCTGTGACAGTTTGCCCACTCTTTCACTCTGAACCCCTTGCAACAAGAGCATCTTATTTCTTCTTCCAAACATCCCTTTTTTGTTTTTAGAATGATTCATTGGATGCAAGTTGTAAAAGTAGTTTAAATTCAAAATGTTTTTACTGTTTTCTTCAGCATGATTGACTTTATCTGCATCTCAGAGGAAACATTTTTTGGCTTGTCAAATGTGCCCGGACTGGAATTTTGTATGTGTTCATCGGGCATAACATTATTGTCAACTCATTGCCCTTGTGTTTATGTTAGGCCCAGGAAAAAAAGGTTTGACAAGTTTGACGTCGGCCAAAATTGCATTTTCAGCAGAACGTACACAAAGCAGAAGAAGATGACCGTAATGTTATGTTTGATGTCTAAAGTTAGCTGTTTTGTCATATTTTTATATATGTAAAATGTAGAAGTTTCTTTTTATTGATCATGTACATAGAAAATAATAGCTAGATTTGTATTCTTCCCATTGTTTCTTGCTTGTCGGTATCTCCTATTCAGCCGTTATCCGATCGTGAAATATGTGCAGAATGAATCGCTGGTTGCTTGAAGCTAATGGCATTTAAATGGTGCTGAGTAATTTCTTTAAATAATAATAACTTCATATCTTTGGGTCTGATGATTCGGGCAGCTCTCCGTGGTGTTTAAATATTGATTTGTATCACCTAAGATTAATAATTGAGGGGCCTTGAGCAGCGCTGTCAGTTAAATATTTGTTAGACGGATAGCGGAGCTTGACTTTAGCTGGTGTGAGGGTTCGTCTCGGAGGAGAGTTGAAAGTGTGAGGACGAACATAAAGCCGCCGTCCCCTGTGTTTGTACTCCATTATATATTTATTAAGACCTGGTTTGCGGCGCCAGAAATGTGTTATGCAATTCCTCAATCTGAAAAAACGAGCAAAGTGCAGCACCCTCTCACGGTTTTGTGTAAAGAAGAACGGCACTAGTTTCAACAACTGTGAAGGGAAAGGACAAATTGTGAAAAGTGCTGGAGCAGAGCTGTGAATGACCAAAATGTTCTGCCCTCGTGTCATCTGAGGTATCGACGTATTGAATAAAATAACACTGTCCCGTGAACTGAATTTGTCTTTAGTTAAATCTGTGTTACCCACCACGTCTCAAAGTTGGTCAAGGGCGTTTCTTACTATCTGATGTAAAATGTTAGAATTGTGTTTTGTTTTACTTGCCAGATCAGAATTTAGCTAATGTTCTGAGAAAATTTTAATTTGCTCCCATGTTGATAAGCCAAATGACGTTGGCTATAAAGATAAGTTTTCTTCTATTTAGTGCATCATACAAAATAAATGCATTGTTCTATCTTGCTTGTAGTTGGGCGAAACAAGGCTAATTTAATATTGAATTAATTGCTAACCTAGTTGCATGGTACGTGTACTACATGGGCTGCCATCTGAAGCTGCTCAATACAGGAATTTGCCCTTGAGTGAGCTAAGCCAGAAGTTTTTCTAATATTTACAGAAGAAGGTCCAAATAAAGGGAGCCTCCAGTGTGCTGCAGTATAAGGGAAATGGTTTGTTGATACCAGAGGCCAAAGAGAACAACAGGTTTACAAAAATATTCTGTTACAGCTAAAATACACGAGTGTTATCAATTCTATTTGCCACTTCTTTTGGGAAGTTTTAACAGCAGACAACATTATCAAAGAATGAACCGCCCTTCTTGTCGGCAGCCACAAATGAAGAACTGAGGCTTCGTTATTTACTCATATTTCTTTCCCAAATGGTGAAGAAGGAACAGTATATTTTGTTCAGGGAGAAAGGGAGCGTGTCTAACATCTGTAGCTGCTTAAAATTTTATAGTTAGGGACTTTCCTGTAAAATGTGTGCCAAAAGGGTTGAGAAAACCTGGACAAGAATTTTCAAGAAGTGAAAGAGATGCTGTGAAACATCATTAAATGATAAAGTCAGGCATACATGTTTAAAATAGGAAGTCTCAACTAGATTAACTACAAAATTGTCCGTGTAATCCCTCATTCGTCCAGGAGTGTTCCGTTGTAGAAAAAGATTCAGTTGCAGTCATCTGGACTCTGTTTTAGAAAAACAAACGTTTCGACTCTCATCCAAGAGTCATTCTCAATCTGTGAATCGAGTCTGGGAACTCCTGTTTATATCCACCTCTGTGTAAGCCCTGCCCACAGGGTGGGACCTCCTGATAGAGGGGGGAGAGTTTTGGTTTCACTTGATAGCCCATCTCAAGGCTGTTAGTAAAAACAATGGAATTAGTCTCAAGTGAAACCAAGACTTTATCAGGAGGTCCCTCCCTGTGGGCAGGGCTTACAAACGTTTTGTTTTTCAAAAACAGTCCAGATGACTACAACTGAATCTTTTTCTACAATAGCTACAAAATTGTTTTGATTACCTTTTATCTATGAGTAGAAGAAGCCAATTGGGTCTTAAGGTCCTAAATTGTGGTGAAATCTTAACTGTAAGTGGAGAAGTCTGTTGCAATTTTTTTAGGGATGTACCACCCATCTTTTTCTATATCAATACTTGGGCTTTGAGTAACTGCTGATACCTAATATCAAACCGATACAGGTAACTTCCCTTAAAACTACTTCAACATCATTTCTAAAATATTAAGAGTTGTTTATACCATAATAATAAGACAATAATATGATTTGCACATCCATTAGAGTATCTTTACAACAGCAAACATAATAAAATAATTCTGTAGGTTCTGAGCTTTATAATGAGGTATGACATGTCAATATTTAATGGGTAGTAGTTGGTAGAAATGTGTTTGTGTTCTCAAAATGGCTAAGTTGGAGTATCGGATCAGAATCAGAAGATAGGGAATCGATACCTGAGCCAATATATTTATCAGTATCGGCACAGATATTGGAACTGGTATCGGTACATCCCTATTATGTTGTTGTCCTTTCGGTATTTGTTATATCACAATAATACAAAAAATTTATAGGATTTTAATATTATGAGATTCAATTCTCAATTAGATTACACAAAATCGTACTTTAGACCGTTATTTAACCAAAGTAATCTCTTTTTCAAAGGGAGTCCTGGCCAAGGTGCAGCTCAGATTAATTATAATTTAAATTACCACAAGAAATTGTTACCTAAAAACTTAATCTGACCTACGACTCCAGGTTGAGGGTGGATAATGTTGAAATTCAATTGGACCAGTTTCTGTGTGACCACTTGGTACAGAAAGTAACACTCAGTCGTGAGATCACAGAGAATACTGTCCATCTGTTCTCTGGTAAATATGCACAGAGATATGGACTGAGCAGACACACAAAACCCTTGTAAATAAACATGAACCATTGATTTAGCCTGCGAGTGTCCAGTGCTGCACAAACACACTCGTTCAGTTCACAGTGTCGGAGTCCTCAGGCGGCTTCATCTTGGTTAGATTTAGACTTTGGGCTCATGTGAAAAGTTTGGGAACAAATCATTTTTATTGTAAATTGTTATTTTGGTAGACCTGGTCCCATAATCCAACAAGGGACAAATAGGGCCAGATGTCATAAGCATACTCTGTAAATTAAGTTCTTATGGTCAAGTGCTGAAGCTATTTGTTTGGTGCTTTCTTTTTCCACAGGATTTGTGATAACCTTTATCTTATCTTCAATACTGCAGCTCCATAGTTACATAAACATTAGCTGCAATCCTTTGTTAGTAAAGAGTTGGTCATAAAGTCAAGGATTTAGAGTGTAAAGACCCACATCTCTTTGTAGGGATTATAAATCCAAAGATTTGTCTAGACCAGAGGTTTTCAAACTGTACAGTGTGTGGGCCGTTCGAGAAACACAAGTTTTCAAAGATAGATTAACTTTAGAGTCAAGGCAAGTTTCTTTGTAATTCAAATTGCTTTACAAGACAAGAAAATATGCATAAAATCACACTGTTTCCTTCCAGTCACAATCACAGCTCAACAGAACTGTTTTACCCTAGATTTGAACATTATCAGAGTACAGGCCTGCCTCACATCTGTTCCAGATTTTTGCTGAATAAAACTGAAATGCAGATTCCCCGTGTTTAGTCCTGACTCTGGGCACCAGCAGAAGGTCAGTCCCTGAGGTCCTCAGAGTCCGAGATGGTTCATACGGCACTAACATGTCCGAGATGTACTTGGAGACTTGTACACTTGTAAGCAGAGCTGTGTTCTCTGAGCCACAGGGAGCCAGAGCAGAGACCTGAGCACAGGATTTAGATGATAAAAGCTGCTGATGTTATGGATTTAATTTTGCTAATAAAGTTTAAGTCTGAGTACACTTTTACCTCTAGATTTCAAACTACTTTCTAACTGTGTTTAGTCCGGGTCTAGAGCTGGTTTAGTCCTTTAATGTTGATTGTGGTCTAGGTGTAGTCCAGATGTAGTCTTGATTTTGAATTTTTTTTGTCCTGGTTTAGTTCCTACTTAGTTCTATTTCCTTTATGCTTGATTGGTCCTGCTTTTATCTAAGTACAGTTCGTTAGTTATATTTTTGTAAAAGTCTGGACATTGAGTAAAGTCATGTATAATAGATAATAAAATATGCTCAGCTGTTTACAGAATGTCTCACCCGTCTTACCCCATTTCACCCTTCAGCTCTCCAGTTCAATAAATACAAGCCCCAAAATCTTGAAGAAGAAAGAAAGGTAGTATTGCATCTGAAAAGTGTGAGAAAACCCTCCTTTTAGACCAAAACACAATTAAATAGTGTTGTTTTTATCATACTCAGTCTCCTTCTAATTCTCCTAATTCTTGTGTTATTGTCAAGTGATGGAGAGTTATTCTTCTTGAACATTTGCCATTGCAGGAGCAGAAAGACATAATGATAAAAGCAGGACGACATGTTCTTTGCTGTCGCTGCAGAAAGCTTTGTTATACGACTGGGTCATGGTCATTTTGTCCCATTACGCTCCTGTCATTTGCTAATTGGAGACGCAGAGGCAGAAGACCGAAATGTAGAGGCTGAATGAACGAGATGAATGAAAACTTCAGGGACAGATCCAGCTTGACATGTCGGAATAAATAGTCTGGGTCACTTTAAGAGATTGGGAGGGTTGTCAAATATAATATAAAAAAATATGTTTTAGATGGACAAGGGCGGAGTCACATTGAGCATTTGGACAATAGAATTAGGTTCTGAGTATATTGAAATATGTTGTCGGTCATGTAACTTTTCTGGGGAAGCTGCCACAAACTGCTGGTCCCCATGGAGATGTTATTTAATTAGAGATGGGAAATATATTGTTAAAATATAGTAAAAAAAAAAATATTAAAGTGATGATTGTGCACTTTCTTGATTAATGTTACAGACGTTTCACTTTTGTCTGACAATTAAATCTCAGATAATACATTTGAAGACAGGTTTAAAGGAGACCTATTGTGCAAAATCAACTTTTAGGAGCTTTTAACCATACTATAATTGTTTCCACTCCTCAATTACTCACTCAAAGTAGTATTTAGAGTGATTCATGCATGTTTAGTAAGCTTTACTCTTGGTTGCTTTGAAGGTCTATGTTTCACTGATGACTCCAATTGTATTTTCTCAAACTGTGACGTAGTACGCTGGATTCGGCAGCGTTGCATAGTTATTATAGTTATTTTATTATTAAGCCGTTTTAGATCAATATTGCGATTTAACATGTCCAAAATATAATATAATGATCTACGTGTGTCATAGAATTTAACTATATAGCAGACAAAAGCACAACATGTATTCTTTCTGTTGGATTGACACATTATTGTTATTGTTATTGGGATACTATAAAATATTGAGATTCATTTTTTTCAAAAAGTTCCAAAGTATTGCATTCAAATTGTATCTATCTCCATGGAAACAAGCAGGTAAAAACTATATGGCTCGGAAAAATAAGATGCACTGACCTGCCCATGTACATTTATTATCCAGGGAAATACATAAATGTAAATCATAAAAACATAGAACTTAGTCAGGAACATGCAACAGACATGAATGACTAGAGTTTTTAATCTATGCTTTTACTATTAAATTAATTGGTCCATACCTGATTTCAATTCCTTCTGGTTTAGATAAATGCATTTTTATACGGTGTTGTGAATGTAGATAATTGAGAAAGATTTTTTATTAAAACATTTTTTTAACGATTTTTCAAAGCATTCTGACGACTGACAGGCACATTGTTTGCTAAGAATTATGGGAAAACAACACTGCCTGACAGTCAACTTGATTTTGTGTCAATATCTGAGTGACAGAAAGGACTAAGTGGGCGACGCTAACAGTTTAAACTCAGACATGCTCTTACTTCATAGTTCAAAATCAAGTTCAAGGCTTTTTAAGTTTCAAAAATGAAGGTGCACCCATCTAAAATACCGTATCAAATTGTTTCCAGGATGCATGCTTACCTCTTTTAACTATATTTTTTTTACCTTGTCTCACAGCTGACCAAAAGTGCAGAGTTCACTTTTCATGCTCCTTCTCTGTGGCCATTAATCGTGTTGTTTGCTTGTTGCTATATGCCACACTGGGCATCTCATTCCTTTTCTGAACCATTCACACAAAGTCGACAGCTTATTAAGAGAACCAGCCTCACCAATTCACTGTGTGTCAATATCTACAGCTTTATCTCCCTCACCTTTCCCTCAAACATATTTTCCCAGATTTTCTTGGTCATTAAGGGTCCAGTAGTTGGTCTTGTCGCTGTCTTGCTGCCTGGGTTGGCTTGTCTGTTTAGCGCCCATAGGTCTGTTGCGTTGAAGGTTGGGGGGGGGGGGTTGCACTGTGCCATGTGCGTGACTTCAGATTGACTCACACACAGAGATGCCAGGGAGCTCTACCTGTCTGACCCAGTGGGATAAATTTAGCTCAGGGCATGTCACCAAAGCAGGGATGGGTGCTGGTTTACAAAGGGGCCTTGAACTGCCACCTGCCAACGCTGCTGCCACCAAGAACGATCTAATTAGTTAGTTAGAGAGCGAATATTTTGGAGGAAATACTATAGCAATTTTGCCAATCATAGGTCATGCCAAGTTTTCTGTTATGATATTGTATCCACTGCTGATGGCAATGAGATTATGAGACTGGATTCTGTAAAGAGAAAACTATAGTTCAAAGGAATATTGGACAAAATTCGTCTATAGTGAAAGACATATATAATTTAGGGTATGCTGTGGTTGTTGGTACAAAGCCGGTTTACGTGTGATTTAGACTTGTTTTGGTCCTGTTCTAGTTCTGGTTTAGTCCGGATGTGTGCAAATAGGGATGTCACAATAAAACCTTTTGAAGTGCGATATATTTCTACTAATATTGAAACTATTTCATGCCACAATAAACCTTAAAGCAAAACAAGCCTTAACAATTTTTGATAAAAAGCCTCTAATGCACCATAATTTTAACATCTTAGCCAAACATAATTTTTTGAGTCTTGAAAATTTCAGAATATTTTCTAATCTGTGCCTGGTGTTCAAAATTCTAACTGGCTTGGCTTCTGACTGTTTAAAGAACTTAAAGAACTGTGGGGTTTTGGGCTGCAAACTGTTTGATCCACAAGAATATCATCTCTTTATGACTGCATCATACCGTGAAGGCCACGTCGCAGTGGAATATTCTGCTTGACTCTGTAAGGACATGTGCTTCAGTCCAAAGCTTTAAAATGGAAGTGAAAAATCATTTCAAAAGCACCCAGAGATGTAACCATTAGTCTCTTCAGATCCCACGCTAATGACACTGGCTCTGTATGTGTCTGTATCTGTGTGTGAAAGAGTGTAGATTTTATTGCGTGTGTAAATAGTGTATGTGCTTGAGTGCATTTGCTGTATTGTATAACAAATGTTTCTTTTTCCGGGACTGCAGATGTAAATTAGCCTAAGGCTAACTCTGGTACAATGCATCAAATGGCAACATTTATGTTCTAATTGTACATGGTCCCCTTTAATTAAAAAACTAAAAAACAATTTTAAATGTGCAATATTGAAAATGACGTAAACTGCAACAAAGAAATAGCACAATGAAACACTATTGTAGCTAGTTAGTGTTGATAATTAGTCGTAAATGTTATTCCGCTCTCTACAGCTCAAATCATAAAGAAAGAAGGTTTTTTTTCAATCCGTAATCAGTACAACAGCTGGTTTATTTATGCCATCACGAGACCAATGTTTTTACAGGGAATTTTGCGCTCTAACGTAAAGCATCAATATTTTTACACATGGATACTTTAGGATTCTCTATTTGACACATGCAACAACTCAAGTCAGATAATATATGTACATGACACTAAAACACCAAAAATCGTATCCAAAAGGAGCCTCTGCATTTGTTAGATAAGTATTATGACACTGATTCAACACATGAGTCACATATTTAACTGAGAAGATATAGTTGAGAAGAAAAGATATTGCGGACCAATTTCACTGAAGAGTATCTCTACATTTGTGTGGAGTGGATTATTTGAGCAAACATCGCAGGCTCTAAATCAGAATGAGATCATATTGCAGTGGCCAGGCCTTCTCTCTGTCTGCTCTCATTACATGACACTATTGGTATTTCAGCTTCACTTTTACCGAGTTTGAAGTGTGGTGTAATGGATCGCATGTACTAACCCTCTCTTAAGTGGTGCTGGAAGATAGTGTTTATTTTTAAGTGTTACAGTAGAGCGGGCTCCTGCCAAGCTGAGGCACCCCGGGTCACTGCTGTTACTGTGTTTTGTGATATGAAAATGTGTTGTTGTATTGTATTGGTCGCTGTGGTGGTAGAATTAACCATCAGGGCGAGGCAGGGTCAATAAATTAGAGCTGGAACAATATATGCTTTTGGGGCTCAGATGCAGATAGATGAGTGGAAGAAGGTTTACTGATAAGAGACATTTTCAACTGATTTCAATACAGAGAACCGATTTGTTTGTTTTGAAATTAACTGTTGAGGAAATGTTTTATTTTATTGTTGTAATTTTCTTTTGAGGTCTAAATGTGGCCAAACCAGGCTATATGAGCCCAAATATACAATTTAAAGCTTCACAAATGATGACACTTTATAAGTCAGCAACATCTGCCTTTTTTTAATTCAATCATCTAATATCTGTGGCCTATCAGGTAGATTAACGTTTCATATACTGTAGGCATTCATTTCGCGTGCCACAGGTATGTTAATGTTGTTATTTTGTGATAGTCCATTTCATTAATTCTACAGGGCTCAGAGTCAGCGGCGCTGTGAGGAAGAAAGCTTTGCTGAATCTATGTATTTTGGTCTTATAATTATCGGATCAAATTAGCAGTGGTAAATGTAATCAGTGACCAGTATTATTGTGCATCCCTGAATTTATAATGGTATGTTTGCTGTGAAAGCAACCTTCTTATATCTAAATGGACAGCAAAGTTCAACAGAAAGTAGATAAACTTATAATAGCATTAGTCACTTTTGATAAACTCATGCAATCACATTTTCTTGGCAATGCTTTGGATTTTCTTGAAGATTTGAGCTCTGGAGGGTAAAATAAGTAACTTTTAATGACTCATTATAGATTCCCACTGACTACTTAAGTGTCTCACTTGGCTTTTGCAGCAGCTCATGATTTTTAAGGATTCTGAACATCTATAACAATCAATTATCATTTATTGTGATATTTTCTGTAGCGATATATTGCCTAGTCTGAACAATCATCACAAAGCTTTAAATAAAAATGCAAAGACGTATAATACTTCACGTAAGTATTGCTGTTGTCTGGTGGTAGAAGTAGTAGTAGTCATAATTGTCATAGTTGTTGTACTTTTCGTAGTAGTAGTAGTAGTCAAAATTTCAAAAAGTTGGCACATAAATACGTAAACTTTGCTACCATTAACTGTCTCTTTACAGAAGTACATTGGATCTAAATCTTACTGTATGTGTCCTAACTTTTTGTGGTGTTGTAAATGTAGTTGTAGTTCTCAAAGTAGTCGTTGTAGTCTGTGTCATGGTCACAGTATTCACATAGAAATACCTCTCTTCCTATACTTATAACCCTGTTTTTTCTTCCCAGTTCCATGCCAATCACGCCAGCGCATCTCGTTATACGTGTGTCCCCACTCAGCCTGAACAGTTTGTCTGTGTTTTGTTGGGTTCCAGTTCATTACCTCAGCTCCCTCCACAATGACCCCCGTGTCCTGCCTGAGCCTGTGGCCAGTCTGAGAGCCAGCCACCACAGTCCAGTCTTTTACTTACTGGACAATGGTAAGAAGAGGGGAGGACTTGGACCCCGAAAATAGAGACACCTGCTTGTTGGTTTTGACACAATATTTAAAAAGAGGAGGGAGAGGGAAATCTCACTCATTGTGCATGCTAGTATGCTAAAACACTGTGAGCAACACTTTCTAAAACAATAAAGTACAATAACATGATGCGACAGAAGAATATACAGTAGGATATGTGTGTTAGCTCTAGTTGAAATGCTTGGGTTACAGTCACACGACATCTTTCCAATTTTTTTTGAAAACTTTCCCATTCAAAAGGGATAATTTTCTAATTTGGATGGTTATTTTCTATTAAACTGGATTTTCGCAAGGTTTGAGCTTTCAAACTGACAAGAATCTATCTTGAACAGCTCCTGGCTGATCCGTTCGAGTCCACGCAACTTTTGGTGCAGATCAGAAAGCGTATATTTTCCAACAAAGCGTTTGATATTTACAGGTACTAGCAAGGTACCAAAAGCAAAAAATTGTAGATATGAAACTACACTCTTCATTTAGCCAAAAGCTACTGTATATTGTTCTTATATCATGTATGTCAATTGGCTGCTGTGGTTGACTAATTCTCCAGATTGATTATTTAACCAAATTAAATTTCTCTAGTAATGGTCACAATTTTTATCACTCTAAAACACATTTAGTGGTTCTAAACCGGTGCAATCTGACCCTGATCATTTGCTTTTTACACTGCCAATGTTAGCTATTCATTTTCTTATTGTTCACATCGAGTTCAAAGCTAGAGCTAAAGCACTATAATACACATCATTGTAATTATCTCAATAGGAAATAATATGTAACCATGGCTCACACAAAACATATCTTTTGGTCTGTCATACTGTACATATAAAAGTTCACCCTTTAGTTGCACAAACTTTGACACTAGACTCACATCTTTGTTGCTTACAGTGTACAGAGCTGACAGAGGGTTAGCTGTGGTGTCAGTCCAATATGCTTGTGTGTAGTGGGCTGCTGGCGTTGCTTTGTCTCCCTGTCCCGCTGCAGAGGCCAGATCAGTCCTGGACCTCGGATCATCCATCATTTAGCTTCACTGAAGGAGGAGCTTTGGGCGAAGGGAAGAGAGCTTGTCCTTCTCCTCCTCCTGTCTCGAGTCTGTGTTGTAGAGTGAATATGCAGGGTTTCATTGTTGCCAGTCTTAAAGTCAACATGCTTCTGATACTAAGAGGCTCGCTGTGTCTCTGGCTGCGTCTTCCTGTTTGTCAGTAACTACACAGCGTCATCTTGTTGTCCTCTTGGCTAACATTCATCAATGTCTTGTCTAATAATTGCATGGTGCCCACTGTGTAGCCAGCTGCTGTGCTGATAAATACGACTTTGGCTTGCTTTGCCATCCCTGTGGTAACTTCTAGCCTGTAGTAAAATTACATCTGAAATTAAAGAGTCAAGTGTTTCTTCCACGGACTGGAGATTACTTTTAAATCTATGAACTACTATAATTATAACAATCATTCAAGAATCACAAAAACACCTTTGGAACCAAAAGCATGGCTCGTTGTAATCAAAATTTAGAGGCAATAATCCTTGTGTAGGAAACACTGAGGGACTAAGGCGCAGGGTAAGATTCTGAGACAATAAACAAAAGAAGATATAAGTTAAATTGTATTGTTTGTAATTGAAGTTGTAATAACTATATTGCAAACTGCTTAACAATAAATGTACTGGCCTAATACATTGAGGTGCCCGCACCACATGGTTGTGTTTGCAGAAAATACACTCACACTATGACATCATCAAAATGCAACTTTTGATTATTAAAGCCACTATTGCTCGTCGTGAACCAGGAGGAACCATCTGCATCAACTGGATCTAAAACAGCATGCTTTTGATGTGTACTCGTTGGTTGGTTTAAAATCTGCATTTTTCAATGAAAAAAGTAAAAGAACTAAAGTATTCACACATTTACAGATGACAACAGAAATGTCATGTTCAGTGATCATTAAGAAGATAAAGTCCATCCTTGTTCATTATGTGATACTCAGATACAACACAAATCAATGATTTGACCTTCTCAGAAAGGACACTGATTCATCTCAAGTTTAACCTTTGCAGTTCTCTGCAAAATGCTTGCAAAATGTTTTAAGCTGTTCTTCTGTTTCCCTCTAACTTTATTGACACCCAGTGGTGTCCTGTTTGTGCTTCATGTGGGACAGCCCAGGCCTGCAGTCCCAGTAGTTTCCCTCAGTTTGCCCTTTATAACCACTGGTGCTGCTTTAGGCTGCTTTGGAGCGCAGGCCTGGGACAGTATGGAGCATGTGTGGAGCTGTGCCTGTCCTGTGCATGTCTTGGTTCTGTTCAGTTCAGTGATTTGCTTTGGTTTGGTTTGCTTCATCCCTTCTTATGTTTGCTTATTTTTCCATTATTTCCTCCTTTTGTTTTGAAAGGATTAACTGGTGCTTTGTTTCCTATGCTTTTGTTTCAGTAAAGGGACCCGGCAGAAAGTTAAGTCTGCCCACAGATCTTAAGACTGATCTTGGTACGGTAGGCGAAAGCCAGCAGTTTTCCTTTAATTTATTATTTTATGCTTTTGTCAGGCTTTATCTTTCTTTTCATTTTTGTTTTCCCTTCAAACTTCCTCTGTTCAGTTGTGGTCACTCTCTCCTACAGCACATGACTCCACTGGCCTGAAGTGTGTTTTGATTTCACTGTTGTCTATCTATTCTACATTTTGCAAGTGTTTCTAAAGGTGATTTTTACTCATGGTCATTCTCTAAATCTGAGACTGTCTGCTTTATCATGATTGGGCCCCACAACCTTTCCTTCATAACAGCTTTGCTCTATAAAGTGTTCGGGTTGTACGCTACTTTCCATCATTACTGGACCATCTTTGACTGCCCATCCACATCAGACAGAGCCCCTCATGCCTCTCTACATAACCACATACACTTTGAATCACAGGTTTTCCTTTGCTTTTCAACATGCTGTCTGTTTTCTAACACACAAATTAAATAATTATTTTTGTCTATGAATGACCTACAACTGTTGAGGTCAGGAGTGTACAGTGTGTACAGTGTGCTACAAAAGAGGTCACTGAACAGGACACATGTGGGTGTAATCTGAATAGCCTTAATGTGTGTGTCTAGATTGAGTTTTTTCTGAAGTAGTGGACAAAACAACTCTGTCTGTTTGAAGTACTAAACATTTCTGGAGTCACCTAGGCCTTCTTTTTGTATTTCCCGTCCTGCTTCAGTGCAGCCCACACAAGTACAGAGGCCAAGTGTTGCTCTCTGAGGTTTTCCATTGTTGGCATTAATTGGTATTTTTACACAAACAAACAATAGCTCTTGATATGACACTGGATCAGACCAGGCATGTTTACTGTCCTCACACACAGAAAGCGAGCTTTCAGATGAGGCAGTTAATTACAGCTGTTAATTACAACTGTGGTGCATCTGCTCTGCACACAGCTTTGTTTCTGTCTCATTTAGAAGAAAAAAAGATCTGAACTGAACTAATTATTTTGCACTCACGTCATTCCTTATACTTAGCAAGATGTCACATAAGAAAGGATATATGTGAAACAGGCTGACCATAAACAAAGAAGAGGAAAATATGATATATAAAAACATCAAAATAACATGACGTAGCTTTTTATTGCCCTTGTTTATTTTTAACTTTAATTTAAGTGTAAATTGTCTGCCCCTGACGATGAAACTGCATCCGCAACAAACATCCCTGTTTCCAGCATCTCTTTCTTCTTGTTCCATAATTAACTTCTGCTGATGCACCAAACCTGTCACTCTGCCCCTTCTTTTTACCACCATCAAACTGTTAATGATAAACCTCATCGATTTGCTCCCTATGCTGCCACTATATCCAGCCTCAAAACTAAATTACTCAAATGCAGTTTCTTTGACAAACTAAAACAGCCTCTGCTGATCTGCATCTGCTTTTAACCTGCAGATGCTGAGGTTGGATATCGCAGCATTAGGATGAACTCTGTATGAATAAGTTTCATTTCTCCTCTCTTCTCCTGTTTGCTAATGCTTTGCCGTTGTTGCAGATCATGTGAATGGACATTGCACTAGCCCCACCTCCCAGCCCTGCCCAGCGGGGAAGCCCCGTGTCCCAGTGGCTCCGGAGGGGAGGCTTGCCCGCAGAGGCCCCGGCCGACCGCCCTTCCGAAAGGCCCAGTCCGCTGCTTGCATGGAGATCTCTTTGCCTGTGTCCCACACTGAAGGTGTGTGCTTGTCCCCTCCCTCTAACATCCCCACCCTTCTAACAAGTGCATGCATCCTCTCCCCACGGGGTAAGTGGATTAAGACTTGTTACAGAGAAAACACAGGCAAGCGCATGCTAATGCATGTTAGCAGCCCAATCCTTGCAAAGAAGACATATTTAAACAACATAGAAGAAAAGAACTGTATGAAATATATTCAAACACACAGACACACATACAATTAAGAGACATGCCGTTTTCATGCTTCACAAAGTTGTGAAAATGTCTTAGAATTTCTTTTAATTAATTGTATTACGTTTACATTTTCAGAATTAAAGTTTAAATTGTTTTTAGTATATTATTACACATTGATTATTGATTATTATAAACAAAACACACTGCAACCTGCATTAGCATCCCCCTTCAACATAAATTACTAATCTTTTGCCTGACTGAAGAATGCAAGACGTGCTCCTTGCATTGTGTTTTTGCTTGTTTCGGGCCTAAGGTTGGTGCGATGATTTTCTTCTGTGAATCTTTCTTTCATTTAACATGGGTTTTCTTTCAGCACACCTATAGTTTGATGGGTTATCTTTTTCGCAGTGGATTAAGCTTTATTTACATATAAACCAGCAGAAAAGGTTTCACAGTAATCATCTGAACAATGTTTTTTAAATGGAAACATTTCAACTGTAATCCAGAAGTCATTTTCAATCTGTCTGTAGAGCTGAAACGTATAGTATACTTCAATGAGCTGAATTGGTCCTGGTCTAAGAGGGAGTCTTAATCTTGAATGGCTCTGACTCCGCTTACCTGTTACGGGTCGTTCTGTATCAACACAGAAGGCACTCAAATGTGGGTTTACAATGGGCTGTCCATCTTCATTTTACAGCCACAAACCCTTAATATGACCTGATGCTGCCTGTAAACAAGATCAAAGCAGTTTAAAGGGTTAGAGCAAATTAGGTTAAAACCCCTCCCTTAGGGCAGGGTTTATCTAGCTCCCCTTTGAGGAATATTAAATCTTACGCTACAGACCAGTACTTTCAGATTAAAAATGACTTCTGGATAGCAGTCGAAACTTCTTGATTTCAAAAACAATGTTCTGATGACTACCTTTGAATCCTTTTCTATCGTGGCCCACTCCTGGATGAGTAAGGGGAGAATTTAATTGAATTTTTCCAACAGGTGCTTTCAGTTTGTACAAAGCGCCTCTTTAAGACTGATTTGCTCTATGGCACCTGACATTTCTCATTGACAGTTTCAACATTTTTGTTCTTCCATTTTAATTGCATTGGTCACAATCTGAACCAGACCATCTAAAATTAGAAAGTGTCACATCCATGATTTGTGTGGGAGTGTGTGTCTTATGTAATGTATGGAATTTGTCTTGTGTGTTTTATAGATGTTTATTTATGAAAGTAAAAACCAAACAATAGATACAGTAGATAGACAGACCTCTACCAAGGCAATTGTTCATCCTCACAAAGAGACCCAGAGGGCCTAGACTTTACATGCTAGTTAAAGGTGTATTACCTACTTTTCTTGTGGAGTGTGTCTATGGAGATGTTAATGCTCTTCCTGGAATGTTCCACACTATGGCCTTAAACTTATCCATGGAGACAAGCAGGTAACGCCACCAGGCCAAATTACATGCCAGATCTGTGGAGAGGTGACAGTTAGAATGGATGTTTTACAAAATATTGATATATTTATTTTAATATTTCAGTAGTGCACCTGTAATGGAATTGGCATTATTGACATGCTTTTTAATGTCATGCTGTGGAACAGTCCAGGCAAAGCAATCACATCTTCATAGAGAAAAGCAGGTGGTGAACCCTCCACCAGAAATGTTACTTAGTACACCTTTAAGGGGTTAATGCTCCAGTATTTCCCATTAATAGAGTAGACTATGGTGGCCCCCACAGTCTAAAAACAACAGTTTGTTTGTCTTTGCATATGAACTATATTGTTAAAAATACTTCAATATGAAATAATAGGTAATAGGGAAGTGATATTTCTGCTCCACAAATTGTTAAAACCTAAAACATCTGTGTGCAAACCTAGTCTGATTCATGGTAAACACTGTTCTCTCTATCCGACTACAGGATACAAATCATTATTGTCCAAAACTATTACTTTGTCCTTGCTCCATTACTGATTAGCTCTAGATATTTATACATAAAAGTTTGTTTGAATTGAGACGTTCAGTTGAAAAAGTTTTATAGTTAGTCATTTTTGGGACTTTGGTTTTCCTGGATGAAAGAGGGATTACAGTTTGTATTTCTTGTTTTGATAAAGACCCTTGCTATAAAATACAATAGTGTCTGTCTACAATCTTTGTCAACATGAGGCAAAACGGCAGCAATTTAAAACGGCTATAGAAAGGCCTATTTTATATTGACATTTAACACTGAAGTGGCAGGAAATTGCCTTTCTATGGGTGCAGCGTTTATCGCGTGCATGAGGGACTGCAATTAGCCTGTCTCTGCCATTTTCCTGTCATGTTCTATCTCTCACCTCCATAGCTACATTTGCATAAAGTGAGGACTGCCGCGTTGAAATACCCCTGAACTAAACATGTTTTCACTTGGAGGTTTTAAAGGGTCACTCAAGTCATGGCCATTTTGTGTGCAAAGGAAATGAAGGACGCAGCGTGACGTTAGTGGACGAAGTGGATGACCCATTAAACTACAACAGCCAGGAAAAGCTGACAGAGGTTTTAGCAAAGATTAGTGACATGAAACTTTTGTTTTTGTAATCCAACACATAGTCACTCTGCCATGGTCCACACATTAGTTCATTAAGGTCATTCATACAAGTATTATGCTCGCCAAAGCATTAGGATTATGAAATTGATTGAAGAGGAAAATTGCAGCTTTCACTAATTTACAAATCTTGTATCTCCACATGTCGTTATGCCTTTTCATAAATTTCAGTTCACATTATTGCACTTTGCTGGCTGCTACATAACATTTTTTACTGTGTTTTTCCGCAATAGTTTAATTCCATACTGTGGAACATTTCATGCTGGGCATTGACATTCCCATGGAGACAAGCTGAAAACTTACCCGTGCAACATTTGATTAATTGATTGATTAATTCGTTTTTATTGAAAGTAGTGCCAATGAAAAAGTTTCAGCATCAGTTACATATTTGCATATTCTGAACAACAGAAAAGAAGTGAGAACAACTTTAGATATAAATATTATAATTCTACTTTTCAAGCATAATGCGATCTATTTTTCAGTGAAGTAGTGACCAACAGCTCGGACAGTAAAGGTCTAAATGTACTATTTTAATGTAAAAGGGAAAGTTCAGTTGTCCAAACAAACAATTGCACTAAACTGAATTAAACTATTAATAAAATGTGCCAGATACATACTGTATGCTCTACCATTTTATGTAAACTTTGCCAAAGCACCGTTGGTTACATTTCTGGCAGTCTACATGAGCCTTTAGAGGTCAGTTGACTCATCATTAAAAGCCAGGATTTGGAGAGATTCTGTAATAGTGTCTGTGTTTGCGTTCGGATTGGTCCGATTCGTGAGTGTTCTCAGTAACTTTGAGCTGTGGACAGGTCACGATGGCTAATCCTCTCTTCAGGAGTCCAGCTCCAACTGGCCCCAAAATGTCACCCTCAGCACCAACACTCCAAGTGAAGGATCGGTGCTGAGAAAGAGCCACAAGAGATATATATTTTAGTTTATAGGGATTACTTAAATAAAATAATACTGACCAATTGCTAATGGCTTGGGTGTAGGAGTGCTAATTAACCCTTATGTAACTTGATGCATTCGCTCATATTCTAGTTGCAGTTTAAGCGTTCCTATGCACTTTCAAAACCTACAAACTTAGAGACTTAGAAACTTTTATGCTACTTGGAGCTTGTGTTCGCGTTCTAACTTTTTTTTAAAGTGGTATTTGCTTTCATAGATGTAATGCATTTTAGACTAGGATGTGAAAATACTATAAAACTTGGTTATGCAATTACAATGTATAAGCTGCTCATTAAATTGCCCTTTGACAGTGATCTAATGTCATTTTTTACTCTTGTTAATGTTAAAGTATATATTGTCAGGCCTACAATAGTTGATGAGTGCTTTGCCGACACTCTTTCTCAGTAATTTTGCCAAACAGAAAAAAGGAGAAGTCTATTGATCCTTTGCTGACCCTTTCTCTGGTAACTCTGCAATTATAGCTCTGCTGCAGTGCCATCTTCATCAGACACATTATTCCACTGTGACCCAGGGCAGAAAGAGAGAGAAAGACGGGGTTATCAGCATAAACAAAACTATAGCCTCAATTCTATAATCAGCAAAAAAGAAGCTTGGAATAGCAGATAACAATACTTCATTGTTGTGCAGTTGAGGCCCTTTCTCTCCATCACACCAATTTAAAGGATTTCCCACTGTATACAGAAGGAATATTTATGTAAAAGAAGAAGAAAGGAAAGAAAAGACAAGGTGTACAGTAGCTTATTCTTTGTGTTAAATGTAATAAATAAATACATCTTCATGTCTCTGCTTTTGCTTGAAACATAACGCAATTTTTTAAAAATGTGCGTAAAATGTAAAAACTTTTAAGACCTCATAGTTCAGTATAAAACTAGTAGTAGTAGAAGTATAAAAAGAATCTTGACAAGTTTTTCCTTCAGTGACACATCAAATTACATTATATTTACAGTTGCTACCATCTTTGTTGGCTACGCAGTTACAGTAGTTTACCATCTATTACAATGTCTTTTTTACAATTTCATAATGTTTTATATATTATGTAGGTTGTGTTTTTATGCTCTAGCCTTGGCCTTTGCACCAGTCCACTTCATTCGTTTAGTCAGTGCTGCCACTATTTTGACTTTTGTCCCGTAATAGTTTTCTTTGCATGTGCATCTTTGCTTTGTTCCTGTTTCTGACTGCTCCAACTTTCATAACGTCAGCCAAGTCTCAAAACTACTAGCATGTTGTTGTTGTTGTTGTTGTTGTTGTTGTTGTTGTTGTAATAATAGTAGTAGTAATAATATATAAATAGCTGCTGCCGCAGGAGTACTCGTTTACGTATTTGTCGCTCATGTTATTAGCAATAGTTGTAGCTTTAGTTAAGTTGTACTGTGTAAAAACAATGATGTACATCCTACAAACGATTTCTACTTTGCAAAAACATTAGTTACATTAGAATACGTAGCATCAGTAGTCATTCTTGTAGTGATAACAATGTCATGGTATCGCTGCTGATGGACCCCTTCAGAGCGACAGCGTAAATCCATATCAGACTTGAGTACGACCAGTGATTTGACCTTTTAAATTACCCATAATTCACTGTGTCGTGTACAGGCAGAGATGGATGTGCCTGTTTCTGCGGTGGAGTCGACCTTAATGACAGCTGCACGTCTCAGGCTGTGTCTTTGGCTTGTCGCTGGACAGTGTTGCCGTGCGCGTGAGCTGAAGTCTGGAGTGATCTCTTGACACCATTATAGCTGCTCCTCCAGTGGGGCTGAGTGGCTGGCAGTCTGCAGAGTCAGGAAAGTATAGTTGAGATGTAAGGATTTCTGTCTGAAAACCCTCTTAAGTCTGGGTTTTGGCACTGTCCAACTGCTCCTGAAATGGAGCGTTGTGACTTTAAGCGTTTGGCCCGAGGCAGAAAACGTGTCCAAACTTTTCATGATGTGGCAATGGAAGTTGGGGTTTTGCTGACGTGAGCGTCACTTATGTGGTTTTAAACGGTCACTGGAAAAAACATAGAATTTAAAATACATACAGATAACCCAATTACTAGATCTGGATTTTGGTTTGTTTGAATTTTACATGAACAAGAACAATCTGATCATGAAAAACACCGGGTGATTCTTTAATTTAATCTGTGGAATTTTAATATTTTCACTTTCTTGCTTTGTTTTTGAAGTATTAGTTAGTGCCCTTTTTATGCTGCGGTTACATGCACGCTCAATACCAGGTGCTGGTATTGAGTGTGCATTGTTGGTGCTATAGGATTATTATAAAATTATAAGATTATTAAAATGACATGTAAACAGCAACATCATCTGATATTTTTTCTCTGATGACTCACATCCTACTTTTCGGTTTGCATGTCGTTTAAATATTAATAAAGGTCCAGAAATCAGCCAATAATCATATTTTGGTGTTCATGTAAACATGAGAGAAAAAATGATTCCCGTCAGAGCTAAGTGTTTGGATGACTTTGAATTAAAATACAGTTTATATTTCAAATCAATTTAAATCAACAAGATCAGATAATGAGGATCAGGATTAGTGCTCGCTCAATCAATATTTACAGCCTTTCTTTTTACACTAGCTATTCTAATAACGTTTGAATATGATTTTGCTAAACTCTTTGCCCCTTAAAGTAATGGACGTTTAGTTATAAATTCAGGCTGTGTCCCACTGTAGTCTGTTTACGGTCTCTTTAAATAGACAATGTACAGTCGTCAATCAGGTCGCCCCATTTTGCAGTCCCACTGGCGATTATGTTGATGTTAATTTGGTGTAATTCCCTGATCTATAATGCCCAGTCAGAACTCAAACACTGTATAGCCCTGTATGTGTGAAGTGAGCCCACATCTGCCAGTTGTTTATCTCGTCCGTGGAGTTAGCGCAGTGAGCAGTCAGCAGGATCATGGGAGTAATTAAAGGTCAACAGCCAATGTGCAGTGCAGCCAGTGTTTAATGAGTCGCTCTCACCGGGCAGAGACAGAGGAGGGACGAAGCGGGGGACGCACCTGTCACTCAGCCTGTGTACGGTAACTATTGAGATGTCCCACGGCGTCTCGGGAGGCGAGTCTGTCTGAAAAGTCAACACAAATAATATAAGAGCGCTGCAGTTAAGTTGGGCGTATAAATGGTGTGATGTGTACATAATGTGATTTTTGGAGCAGTCAGTTTCTTTTTTTTTTTTTTTTTTTTTTTAACTTAGCAAAATGGAATCGTTTTTGTTACATAACAACCAAATTGTTGCAATGGTTGTGTTTGCAAAGCACAAATTGCCCTACGGGTACGGTAAACTACCTAAACCTTAAATTTAAAATTTAACTTAAAAACAAACAATTCCAACAATCTGATCAATTAAAGTTGCATTATGTAGGTGTGGATCCACAGCCTGCTCCATGAAAGCAGAAACACATGCCTTCTTACTGTGAGCGGACTGACCTCTCCACAGATATGGCCTATAACTTGTTCTAGGGATATCACATGCATGAAGATATATTATTGATTTAAAAAGGAAAAAGGGTGACGACATAAATTGCATAATGTTTCATGTATATAATGCCTAAATATAATCAAAATCATTAGCACATTGGTCCAAACGCTTAATCATTAACACTACTATTTAATTTGCAGCCTAAATTTAATTTAACTTATACATGTTTTACTCCTTTAACTTCATGAAATAACATATTATCTTGGGTGCTACTAAATACAGAATTAAACCTGGACTAGACAAGGACTAAACCTCGACTGGAAGAGGACCAAATCCAGTCTACATTGGGACTCAAACTGAGCTCAAATCAGAACCAAACTTGGAAAAGTATGAACGTTCCCTTAGACACACGTGTACTCTTGTAATGTACTGTAAGTCTTATGGGTAATAGAGTTTGTCCTTGTTTTCCGACTGCTGTTGTGTGAATGTTACACTTCGTCCCTCACTGTCTGCAGTTGTCACTCGTCTTGTAACACCTCCCACCGTGCCTGGAAGGGGATCAGGTCTGGGCCCAGGTCCAGGTTTGGGTCCTGGGGTTCCCTGGGTTCCTCTCAAGCAGCACTGAGTCTTGCTCAGTAGAACTTTTGTCACACTGAGCATATACACAACAGTGACAGACTGAGTAGAGATAAATGTAACAAATGTAGAAACAAATTTACAGTATTATGCACATGTTTCGGTACCACTAAAAACTACACTTTAATTCGCCTCAACAAAGCATGAACAAAGACCCAATTCATAATGAACAAATAGTTTGTTAAGCTAGTTACTTAAGGTTAGGGTTAGGAAGTAGGGTTAGAATATTAGTTAAGTAATTATTAAGCCTGAATCATATGTGTTTATTATTAATTGGGCCTTTGTTCATGCTTTACTAAGGCAGGATTGAGTGTAGTTATTATAAAGTGTTACACATGTTTCTATTGTTTTGACTTTATTACAATAGGTTGGTACCACTTTATAACTACACCTTAATTTGCCTCAATAAAGCATGAACAAAGACTTTATTCATAATGAACAAATTGTTTATTATGAATCACTCTGGCTTAGTTACGACTTGATTAATACCCGCATCCCAACTCCTTAACTAAGTAGCTACTAAGCCTGAATCATTCTTCTACCGTTAAAGATTTTGTTGCAGTGTAATATTTTAACCGGTTTGAATGAATGTGTGCTCAAGGCGTTGCTTAAAATGTGGGCCTGTAGTGTTTATTGTTGTGACGTGCGTAAATAAACCTTGATAGCTTTTGCAGTATCACTTTGTATTATTGCAGTAAAGCTCTTGACACTCTTTCTTCCCTCTCTGCTGTTCATCTGTGCGTCTCGTTCGTTCGGGGCGGCTCTGGCCTCGCTGTTTGTCTGGGTCGCGGGTTTTTATGTGTGTGTGTGTGTGTGTGTGTGTTGGTTGGCGTTTTTTATGTTTGGGACACGCATACTCGTACTGTAGGTTACGCTTCCAGAAGGGCAATGCTTCAGCAGTTACACGGAGTCACTATGTACTCCCATGACGAGCACCACAGCACCAGCACCTCCACACCGTACTGCTGGAGTGAGAGAGGTAAGGACAGGGCTGCGGCCGAGACGCATCCACTACGGACACGCGGGACTCCCTGTGTTGCCCTGTTGTTGTCCCAAGATCATGCACTTTAAGAAATGCAATATTGACCCATTTAAAATATATTATGTCACAGTTTGATCTACATGAAATAATTAAATGGGAAAAGGGAACATACTTTTTATTTTATTTTTATTTTTTATGTTCAATTAATCAGATTTTAAGTCAGCAAATTGAAGCAGAACTAAGTAACTCTGGCGTTAGAGCTCCCCCTGCAGCTCTCTTGTGAAAATACATTGTCATGAAATAAAAGCCAAAAAACGTTTTCCTTTTTTTTTCCCGTCCCATTTTTTTCTTTTTTACTTTATTATAATACGTCAGTAGACATACAAACAAAATTGTCAGATTCAAAAACATTTCACATTGCCAAACATAAAAAGGAAAAAGTCAGGGTTTCTCAAGAGAGTTGTCTTCGGGTGGATGGCGGCAAATGTTGCAAGGCTGGTTTTCCGCCCAGATACAACAGGGGGCAACGATGGACACTTTAAACAACCGGAAAATACATATTTAACCATCACAGTAACTTACAAAGATGCCTAATAAATATTACTTTGCTCTACTTTAAGAATAGAATTTCAGATGAGGTGTTACTCAACAATTCTATGGACAAGCGTAATGGGAATTTCAGCTAATTTCTGATGCTTAAATTAGCCTAGATAATGATTTAAGGTCATTTTTACATTCAATTATTTTATGTTGATCCATTCAGATTTTATAATAACGGTTTATTTTGACTTTCCTATTTAAATAAAAGTGCATTTAATTTAAAAAGAAAAAAGGGTGACATCATAAATTGCAAAAATGTTTGTGTATAAAATGCCTAAATATAATAAGAATCATGATCACATTGGCCCAAATGAATAATCATTAACGCTGCAATTGAATTTGCCGCCTAAATTTAATGAAACGTACCCAAGTTTTACTCCTTTAACTTCATGAAATTCTCTTGGGTGCATACTCACGACGTTGTAATACAGTGGCAGATTGTCTTGGAACAACAACTCCAAATCTGTTCTGTTAGTACGAGCAACACAGGGAAGTCCTTTGGTTCAGCACATCTGTCCGTCCTGTTGTAGACCTGTCTGTTTGCCTTAGAGGCGCTTTGGGCGATAGAGGTAGAAAATCCTTTTAAACTGGTCAAGAACATCTTTCCATAACCACTGCATACTCGCCATGCTTTGCACCCATCTGCACTTTACATTATTACATAAAGACCGAGGTACTGCACATTGCCTCCCTGTAAATAATTCAGAAATGTGGTACAGAAATATACTTTGATGACGAAGGCTTGAAGTACACAATGGCGGAGCGAATGGATGGCACTCAGAGTGGATTTGTTTGCTTGTTAGCGCACGTGTTATTAACAGTGTGTGTTGTTTGAAGGGTCTCAGGTGTGTGGATTGAGAGAATGTGTGACTAGCTCCATTGACTGCTTTTCACCTGCTCTTTTCCATTGGCATTTTCATTCTATCACCTTTTATGCTTTAAATAGACTCATATAGTGCTACAAGAGTCGTACGCATAACAAAAATTATGACAAAGTCCATTTGTTTCAGTAGATTTATTCCAACGTGTTAAATTGATTTCTGTAACTGTGTAAAATATTTCAAGCCTGTACTTTAATTTTGACCTTAAATGAGCTGTTTCTTTCAGTGATTATAGCTGGACTAAAGAAAAGTACTAAAGTTTCCATAATAATCGCAATTTGAAAAACTAAAGGCTTGAAATATACAGTTCTGTTGCGCTGTGCACCATTAGCTGCTGAAATAAATGGTCTTTTTGTCATATTCATCAAACATATTGCTTTAGGGCATATTTTACTTTGTTTTTTTATCTTACTTTACGTTTGATCACTTCACTAAACTAGGGCTTATAGTTGTGCTCACGGTAGTTTTTCTTTCTTGTGAAGTTATTCCATGCTTTATACATTTTATTCATCATTTTCGAAGTCATTCCCAGTTCCCCTGCACTGCTTCGCTGTTTGATGTCTCTGTCTGTGTTTGTGCTCGTTTTGTTTTGTCTGTTTCCAAACCCAGAGAGTCGTGAAAACTCCTTCAGCCGCTCGCGCAGCTCCAGTGTGTCCAGCATCGACCGCGACACCAAAGAGGCCATCACCACGCTGCAGTTTGGCGAGTCGTACGCCCGGAAGAACGACCTCCTGCCCACGCCCTGTCTGTGGGTGGGCACCAGTTTAGGGGTGGTCCTGCTCATCCCCATGTCCATCCCCACGGACCAAGAGGAGCGCATGGAGGAGTCGGTCACTATGGGGCCAAGTGGTCAGGCTATGAATTATTATTTTTTATTTTATTTTTCTGGTTAAGTTTTGTTATATATTATGTAAATTCAGTGTTGAATGTCAGTTATAGGAAAAATAAGAGAAAGGTTATTTGTCCCACCATTTTTAGTGTTGCAACAGCAAAGAATGAATAATAACTCAAATGCCGCAAATTACAGGATTGTATGTGATTAAATATCCCGTGGGAAACGCCACAGACCCCATTTTGGTGACAGTTTGTTTTCGTTTTTTAACCACCATGATGAAAGGAGAGGAGATTTTACAGTCCCACGCCGGCTCTGCCAACTAACAAAATGCTGGTTGCCCCTAATTGGCTTGTAATTTTTGAAAAGACTAGCACGGTAACGTGAGAGCCCTGAAAATGTATTTAAAATATTTGGATATTCATATTCTATTCTCTTCTTCTGCCCCAAAAAATGATAGTCAACTTATTAATAAAAGAGACAATGCCAAAAGTCAGAAGTGGACAAAAACAAAACTTGTTCTGCTCCTATTATCACATGACTTCAGGATAATCTGTAATAGTAATATGGCCATTATGAAGTGTTTGCGTCTCCATTTTCATGTTCCGTGGCATTACCTTTGCCAGATAGGATATTGTCTATCTATTTTGTATTATTATATTACTGTCAGTATATCACATTTCAAGATGATATAATCCGGTACAAAAAACACTGCTATTTGCACTGTCTCTTTCTTCAAGGACAAACTGAACTTTTTAATTAAAAGTAAAGCAAACTTCTGTGAAACGTCGAACGCGTCTTTCACTGACAAATCATTCTCATATATTCAAAGTATTAAAAACTTCAAACCGGATTACTCGTACCTTCTGAAAACAATCAAGCAACAGATGTGCGTCATTAAAATGGTTTTAGTGGAGCTTCAACGTATTTGATTTTTTGAATGTATTGGTTTCCAAACAGCAGCATTTTGCACATGATAATTCCTCTTCACTTAAAACCGAAAAAAGAAAGGGCAAATCCTTTTAAAGTTTTCTGTCTGTGTCTGATTTGAATAAAAGCGATGTGGTGGTCCTTTGAATGGAGCAGACCAAAGCTTTTAGAGCGGCTTTCACTGTTTTGAAGCTTAATTTCACCAATTTCCAGCTATTACTTTAAAAGCCTTGTATTGCCAAAACAATGCATTTTCTCATACGGGTGAATGTTACGTGTCAAACATTCAAGTGGAACTGCGGTGAAAGAGATATTGTATGACCTGTACCTGCACTTACAAGTGGACACTTCAAAGAGTTATGGAAAACTGAAAGGTAAAATATTAAAACTGCTGCATTACAATGCACTTTGATCTACAAGTCAAATAACAAAAACAAGATCATGTTTTCATTTCTTGTCAGCTGATTATCGCACAGCTGTACTTTATGCCCCTGACATAGTAACCTAACCGCAGGACAATCCTAAACAAAAATTAAACACTTTTTCTAAAATGAATAATAGTTCAGTTCAGTGGGCACTAGATTTACCGTAGTTATTTTTTTTACTTCACTTTGAGTTGGTCCTGTTCACATGCACCTCCCCTCATTATCCCTAAACATCCCACCAATATCTAAAAAAAAAAAATCAAGATACTCATTTTTGTCAGTATTTAAACAGACATTATAACAAAGCTGTAGCTAGCCTATATATTAGTCTCTTAAAAAAGGGACTAAAGCCCAAGAGAAAGTGGATGTATTTTCTGTATGTTGGATTATTTTTCCAGCACCGACTTCTACTTCTTCTTACGCTGCAAAACAGAGTTCAAAATAGAAAACGGGAGCTAAGTGAAACATTAATATTTAATTGACGTTAAAAGAAAATGTGTGCCGCTAAAATGAGGAGAGTTATTATAGGCCACTGTGCAACACACAAAACAAATAACCTGTTTAATGAAAATCTTAAAGAGCACATTTTATGCAAAATTGACTATTTTCAGCTTTTAACCATGTCCTAATATTGTTCCATCATCAAAAATATACCTGTAGTTGGCTTTAGCATCATTCACACTAGTTTGATGAATCCTGGTTAGAAAGTCCTCTCCCCTCCGAGCGTCAAAAACACTCATTCTGAATCTCCTCGAAAACTAATGTTTTCTCGATCTTTGACGTGGCTCTGAGAATCCTGCTGTTTTTTAAGTCCATAGATTTTCACCAGACTCGCTCAGTGCATTTCTCCTGTCTAATCACGATAAGTACAACTGCCTTCTGAGACCAGGAAGTGAGAGGCCAGCTTGAAATACAGTGAAATGTTGTGTTTCCCTCTGCAAAACCACAACATCGGTAGTCCTGGGGTGAACAGCAGAGATCCAAATGTAATTTTTTTTAACAGTTTTTAGTTCTAAAACATGAGATGCCAAACTAAAGGTATTTTTATACTAGGCTGATTATACTAAGTATGCATAATATTTGTCCCATGGTGCAGTTTTTGCTATTTTATTGATTGAATTGTTCCCATTTCTTTTTCTACAGGAGCAATGCTAATGCTAAAGGGCTCGGTGTTGCGTTTTGGATTCCTGGACTGCTTGGGAACGCTCATTCAGAGTCCGTACGAAATCTGGCGGGACTCGAATGCGCCGGAGGATCCTGAAAGGCCACGAAAGCGTAAACTGGTCCACTTCTCGCCCTCCTCCTCTCAGGACGTCTGCGGAGAGGGGCACCTGGCCGTGGTCTGCTCCGAGAGACAGGCCAAAGTGTTCCTGATGCCCTCCCAGTCCTGCCTCTTTGTCCACAACATCACAGAGTCGTCGTTCGTGCTCCGAGCGGACATCGTGTCTGTCTGTAACAGTGTGTGCCTCGCCTGTTTCTGTGCCAACGGGCATGTCATGATGCTCAGGTACGAACATAGGAGCCACGGCTAGTTTAGTAATTTATTCATTGTATTTTTCCATTATTACTTTTATAAACCTTTCTTTAACTAGGTAAAAACCCATTGAAATGAAAAGTAGGAAATTTGCAGCAGATAATTATAAAAAATATTTACAAATTTAAATATAAATTTGCGGTTATTGTTTAAGCTTTATTTAACCTGGTAAAAAACACACTGAGATCAAACCCTCTTTTCATCTGTGACCTTTAGAGTTATAACAGTGATACCAGGAGTTATATTTAGCTTCATTCACGCTTGTTTCATGAATCCCGTTTACCAGATTGTCTTCTCAGCTCTGTCCTCTGAGCCTCACAAAACACATGGTTTAAAATTTCCCAAATGTGTGAAATCACAGATAGAAAACCAGACGTCTCCTGCTGTTTTTATATTCTTAAATCAGACTCGTTCTGTCAAATCACATTCCTTACAACTGCTTGCCAACATCAGCACGTCCAGGGCAAGCTAGCTTTTGTTTCTGTCCCATGGCAATTCATTCTGCTCCCAGTTGATGGAGTGCTAACTCCAAATCGTGATGAAGGAACACCTGTACCAGATGTGTACAATATTTTAAGTTGTAATAGTTCCATAGTAAAAGTACTCGAGCAAGTTCAAAAGCCAATAACAACACAAATGATGCATAGTATGTGTCCTTTAAGCAAAATCTCTTGATTTATTCTTATCAGCCATTGTTTTTCACACATTTAGACTAAATATTTATTTATCGACAAACCACATTTGTTTTTTTCATCAGCTCTTTTTGCAGCATTTCAAGTCATTTTTTTTATTATAGACAGTATTTCCGATATTCAAATTTGGCATATCTTCAGAACATCATTCACATATATTGATGTTTTAATATATTTCTTGTTTTTAAGTACCTAGACTACATGACTAAAGAGTCCTAATGATAATGACACAAGTTATTTAAAGGCAAAGTTTAAGGTGTACAAAATGTCAAATGTTTCTCTGGGCCCTGAAAACAAAACATTACAGAACTAAAACAGTTTGATACAATGTTCCAGACCAATGTATTTAGGTATTTCTGTTTTTTGTTTCGGCTCATTTCACCATTTTAATCGCATTGTAATGAACTTCTGACTATGTTTTCAAAAAGTAATTAAAAGCAAAATCTTGGCCATGGCACAATTTAACAGCCAATAGTTGTTTCACTGGTAGTGATTTTCTTTTCTTTAATTATTAGCATTTACTTTGAGGCAGAGTTGTTTTGCCACAGGGACGTTTGCACTCAAATACAGCATTAATAAGTAAAGTTAAACGTTTTGTGCTAAATAAATGATAAAGCGTTTTGAATGCGTTTGCAAACTGTCTGTCTGACTGTAGTTCGGAGTTGCCGAGGCAGACAACAATTAGACACATGTTACATTGTCTGGAAGAATTGAACCTCCTGTGAGTTTCATGACACAAAGCTTCTAGTTGAAAATAAATACAACAAATATATTAGACTTGATATGTTTTGTCTAGATGTTTGATGCCCAATTGACCTAAAATATTCAATTAAATTAAAAGGTCTATATTGGTTTTTATACCGTTCTTGTTTCTTCTTGTTTTTTATGATTTTACCTTTATTTTACCAGGGAAAACATTAGGAACAAAAGTATTATTTAAAGTGTTTACCTGAAGAAAACACTTATTATCGTAATTTTTGTTTTTTTCATTAATCAAAATAATATATGTGATGATTTTTTGTGACCTTCTCTCCCTCCCATTTTTATTGTATAGTAATTTTAAATTGTTTCCTAATGCATGCCCTTTTTTGATTGAATATATGTTGTTTTATTATTACTCAGTGTTTTATGTTGCACCTTAAGGCCCGAGACAAGTTCCTATGTTTGTGAATTTTGTTCATTGACAATGGCAATAAACTCTTTCTGATTCTGATTCTGATTCTGATTCTCTCCTCTCTCTCACAGTTTGCCCAGCCTCAGACCGCTGATGGATGTCAATTACTTACCTCTGACAGACATGCGCATTGCCAGAACGTTTTGCTTCACCCACGGGGGGCAGGCCCTGTATCTCAGCTCCCCGACCGAGATCCAGAGAATTACATACAGCCAGGAGATGTGCGACAACCTGCAGGTACGAGCAGTGTTACACAACATGAAGGGACATGGACGACAGCACACGTTTGGCATGGTTTAAAAACAGGTGCCACTGTATTTCTTGGGTTACGCTTCTATAATCCTGTAGAGTTTAACTGAGATCTGGGTCCTTGCAAAATGTAGATTCTGAAATATGGTTAACTAAATAGGACCTTGTCACAAATAAGGATGTCACGATATCAAAATGTAGTGTTTTACGATTATAGTGAGAAAACACATAATTCACAATTACTGAGAACATTAAATACATACAATTTTCAATAACACGTTCTGTTTCTTAAGTTTGTGACGAGCATTACGAAATCAAATCATCTAAATAACAAAGTCAATGTGGCAAAACTTGGACTTTCCTAGTCGCAAATGATGCAACCCAGATTTTTCTTTGGGATATTTTTTATAAAGAATATCATATAGTTGATACAGTTAAACATCACTAAGATTAAATAGTCTAAAAATACTTGTTGATGGCCTTCATTTCTGCTCTAACCACCTGAAGAATCCACAGATGTTGTTTCAGGCACATTTTGGATGAATGTATTGGCATAAATAAATAAATTGGCTTATTTATAAATATGAACAGTGCCAATTAGCCAGGTATTCATTGTATTCCATCTGTTGCTGTGGATCCCTTGCACAAATGGACTTCACTCATTAGTCACCAGCCAGATGATACTTTAGTGCCACCTACAGGCAGAGTTTTCATTGCTCTAAAGGTACAAAAGATCATATTTTACATAAAAATACGACTTTATACAAAACAAAATCGTACCATTGTATAAAACATGGTTAACATGTTGGCTGTTGTAGTGTAGGTATACTTAGTAGTTAGTTAGACCTTTGTTTGTGTTCCTAAAGTAATCTTTAATGTTTCATTCACTATGACTGTATTTAACTATTTAACCATTAACTTTGTTTGTTTGTTTGATTTGGTTGATAATCTTAGTCACTGTTTTTTAGCCTCACATGGATGTTCTTGGACATTATCTTAAATATTAACTTAATATGCATTATTAAGTGCTTTTTAAACACAACCTTACACCTAAATAAACCCTAACATGCTAATTAGCACCTAATTAGCAATGAAGATGTGGTCCCTAACGTGAAGTTTTCCCAAAATATGTCACAATAATATAGAACTTTGTGAGGGACTTGACATTGCACTTGCTGCTACTATAGTGCCACCTGCAGGCTGAAACGTGTTTGTGAAAATGAATAATTGTACAGTGCACCAGGAGCTGAGGTAACAAAGTGCTGAGAATGTAATGACTGTGCATTTCTTTAATGGTAATGTTCCCGTCTACAGGAGATGCTCGGGGAGCTGTTTACGCCTATAGAGACGCCAGAGGCACAGAACAGAGGATTTCTAAAGGGCTTTTTTGGAGGAAACACGAATACCTTCGACAGAGAAGAGTTATGTGCGTCCAACTGAGAATTCTTCTCTACCATGACTAACTAATTACAGGAATGGCAGTGTTTACATGCACAACACAACTCTGACCATCCTCTTACTTCAGGAGTTATCAAATTATTGCAAGTCAATTATTGTTATGTAAACATTCCTTTGTAATTGTTCACACTTGCACATGTTGACAAGGAAAATGAACTGGTAATTCCTACTTGTGAACTCTGGGATTGGCCGAGGAACTCCCACTTCACATACAAGATAAACTGTGATGTGTTACAGCAAACATAATCACCATGAAAAGTGGACCCACATTAAAGATTTAAGCATTTGATCTGATAATATTCTGTTGTTTAACATGTGTGGGTCATGCGCATAACATTTTCTTTAGTCTATGGTTTAGCATTAGCCATAGGGACTTCCAAGGTGTGACTGGTCTTACAGAAAAGCAGCCACACTTCCAACAGCGACTTTAGATTTTTCCTATGAATGACAATTGAGTATGTAACTACTTTCCACAACAACAAAAATCCAACCGTAAACATGAACAGCGTCGGCGTGATTTTGTGATAATGAGCCCGCTTGTGTGTTTAGTTGTGTGTTTGAGCCCGCTTGTGTGTTTAGTTGGAGAGGCGGCAGCGGGGAAAGCGTCTCGCAGCCTGGCGCAGCACATCCCGGGTCAGGCCGGAATGGAGGGCATGAAGGTGGCGGCCAGCGGAGTCGTGGGGATCTGGCCCGTGCTCGCATCGCTCTGGACGAGAGAGGGCAGAGGCTGGGTGAGCTGGAGGAGAGGACGGCCTTGATGATGACCAGTGCTGAGTCCTTCTCCAAACACGCGCATGAGGTACGGGATCCGGCCACACTGGGCTGCTCCATTATGTACAAGGAAATAAGAAAGTCTACTTGTGTCATCATGCAACATCACATTTTACAACCGTGTTCCCTCATCAAATGTTTGAGTTAATCCTGTTTCCAACTGAGGCTTGAGTGCTCAGAAAATACCGGTTTTCACCTATCCCCTATCCCCACCCACATCACCGTAGTAGTCAGTGGTGATGATGTCATGTAGCCACTAAAAACATGTTAATGACTAAGTAATGTGTTAATCTGGTGCTTGTTACAGTGAAATGCCACTATGAAAAGGCAGTTCTGTAGTTTTAAACAATTATTTAGTCAATTTAAATCAATATTGTACAATATGTACGTGTACAATTAACAAAATGCAAAATTATGATCTACTAACAGCTACATTTTATAGTTCAATAATAAGAACCTGAGAAAAACAATCTATCTCTTTTAAAATTTGAGAGAAGATTGAATTACAAACTACTAAAACTCTATTTTGTCAATCAATTACCAAAATTAGTTATTAATCATGCTTGAAAATAGTATTAATCACGATTAATCAACATTGCATGCTGATTGAAATGTCATTTTTAAACGCAGCATAAAAGATGCATTTTCCAACCTTTTCTTCAGAAAATTATAAGATTTAATCACCTCACAAAGTGCATTAAACACAGAAATGGCTATAATGGCATATGTATATAATAATCCTTAAGATTATATTGTGACCTGATTCATCTGATTATTGATTAACCAACTGATCTTGACATCTAACCACAGAAAATTAGACTCCTCTTAAATTGTCATTTATTGATGTGCACTTGAGGATGTTCTTCTAGAAACATCTATACAAGTATGTTTGTTTTCTTCCTGATTTCAGATTATGTTAAAATGCAAGGACAAGAAGTGGTACCAGTTCTAATGCGGGACAGTGCTGCCCTCGGACTGCGGGGGTTTTGGCGCCGGGACAGGAGGCTGCACTCTTCAGTGAAGAGGACGTACATAAAAGACAGACAACTCACGGGTGACTTTGTCTTTTACGATTTCTGGACTGGCCTTGTACTACACTGTCTCATTGATCCAGGAGGACGAGGACGGGCTTAGCTCCTTGTCTAGACGTGATGTAGTCAGAGGGACTGAAGGAGGCGACGTCACTGAAGAAAAGGGTGGAAATATACTAAAAAGTCTGTCCTAGTGTAAATGGTGTGTGTGTGTGTGTGTGTGTGTGTGTGTATGCGTGTGTGTGTGTGTGTGTGTGTGTGTGTGTGTGCGTGTGCGTGCGTGTGTGTGTGCGTGTGCGTGTGTGAGTGAGAGTGTTTGGGTTTCTGACTTCACTGTGTAGATACTCAAAACGTAACCAACAAGAAATGCATGAAATAAAATGGATGACTATTAAAAATATCCAACTGCCATATTAAAAGCAGCATGCTTCTTTAACTGGAGATGGAAAACACAGAAGTTTTATTTAATAATGTAAGCCAACAACAGAAACTATGAAAACTTTATATTTTTTGAAAATACTGACAAAAAACTATATATAAAAAGGGAAACGTATACCCGCATTGCTATTAAGCCAAATCCTCTGTTCTGTTCCCTTTTTTAAATCTTCTCGTTTGTTTCTTATATTTTTCTTAGCTTCTCTTACTTGATACGGTATAGTGCACATAGTTAGCTTTACACGCACTAATGTTTTACTATGTTCTTATGAATGAGCGCTGCACAACGCAACCACAAATCAGTCGTATTATTAACACTCGGCACAGATTTCAGTTCGTTTAAGGTTTTGGCTGCTGCTAAAAGAACATAAAATGACAACATATAATCCATTTTCCTGAGTACAATTCAACAGAGGTGAAGCTAATCGGGGTGAGAAGTGTGGGAAAGGCTGAAGCTTGAATAGTGTGTTAATATTTATGGTAAAAGAAGACGAGTGCTACTAATCATGTGCCATACAAGCAAAAGGAGACGGGAAAACTAATGCTGGGTTGTCCACAGAGAGGCATTCATGACATTTAACTACTTTCGAAAAGATATTTCGGGCAATGTTAGTTTTTATTTTTGTATATGTTAATAAGTTGTGGATAGTTTTCCGTCTTAGCTGCCTTGAGCACTGAAGTGTGCCATTTCGGGTGGGATTTATGTAGATCTGTGACGTTAAAAAAAGCGCGAAAGAGTGCCTCACGTTTAATAAAACTCTTTCTCCAACAAAGCAAAACCAAAACGCACCCTCACACCTTCTAATCGTGCTGTTTCTAATAATTTTCTGTGCGCTATTATTGAACGGTATAGAAAATAGCTCCTCCTCTCCTCTTTGAACACAAGTGCTATCTAATCGATTGTCAATGTGAAGGACTACAAATAGGATCTGGCGTCATCCGTTCGAAGTCCCGCGTGACTTTTTGTGATACGGTAAAATAAATGTATTTTTTCAGTGCTATTTGGGATCGTGAGTCAGTGAAGAAACTAATGTACACGTGTATGACATTTGTAACGATTTCGACACGGAGGTGATTTTGTTTTTTTTTCTGTTCAATATTGTTCTTGATGACTATGAAATACTTCCCTTGTCAGTCACCGTTTCTATATTCGATGGTTCCGGCCTCTCAGCTGCAGATGGCTCTTGTATGTTTCATGATACATTTGGTCGTGTATCATATTGTGATTGTACATGTCAAAGTCACATGACAACTTTAAGTGGAGGAGGACTCTTTGTACTTGTGTATCTGTCTGTATTTTTTATCTAGAAAACGGAGGGTTGTTGACATCTCACACGTCAGGCCTTTTCACACTTACTGTTAGCAGTGGTTCTCAAACTGTGGGCATTCTTCTTATGCTGGTTCTCAAGTATGTTATTTTAGTCATTTCATACCACAATGTGCAGCAAAGGTGGCTGGATAAGAGATTAAGAAACAGTGCCCAAGCGGATAGATCAGCGCAAGAAACTGATTTGAGTTTGAGCTGATTTAATCCTGGTTTAGTTCCATCGTAATCAGGTTAAAATCTCAGTTAAATGGAGTTGGATTTTGTACCGACCGACACGAACCTCGTTTAGACCTGGTTATTAGCTTGGTTTGGACTTGATTCAATCTTGTTTTAAAGTGCCTATGACAGGTTGGACCACTTGTTCTACTAAAATGCAGTTAAAATAAATGTATTTTAAAATGTTGCTAAAAATTATGCACATTTTATCCCATTATAGCAAATGCTAAAAGGTTTATAATTTTAATTCCTGTTTGTAATTGATGACATCGCACTAGGAAATTACCATCTAATTTCAATTTTTTTTTCATTTGACAAATAAAAATAAACGAGAGCGACTCTATTTTGTTGAATTCATGTTTTAGAGGGTCAAAATTGTTGTTTATTTTGTGTAAATGATGCCTACACGGCGTAATAAAGTGCGTATGGCAGGTTTTTATGATTTTCTAATTTTGTCTTGATTAATTTGGTGTATTTAGACCTGTTGTAAATATAAATTGTAGTTTTACACCAATCAAGTAGCTGTTTGTGGAGAAAAGTTTAAAAATCTGTAGACAATGACAGGAAGTGACATCATACCAGAGACACACCCAAAATGTATGCAGAATTTACTCAAAATAAACACTTTTTTTGACATTATAAACATTAATTCAACATAATAAAGGTGTTCACATGTTTTTTTTATTAGTCAAATAAAAAGAAATTGTAACCTAAGATGAGTCCAGTGGTCGCTGGGTAATTTCCTACTGTGATGTCATCAAATACAACCAGGAAGTAAAATAAAAAACCTAAAACATTTTGCTATTCTGGGAACATTTTCAAATTGTTTAGCTAAATTTACAAATGTATTTATCTTTACTGTGTTTTAGTGTAATGAGTACTCCAAACAGGCTCTTTGTACATTTTTAGGAGGGCCTGGAACCTTCTTTTCTCAAGGAAGATGGTGTTGTTTTGCCTGTTTTCCACTCAGTACTTACTGTTTTATTCCCTGAAATTTAGAGTGTAGACTATACCACTTTCATTATTTCTATTTGATCTGCTTTATCCCCGTTTGGCCCCGATTGGTTTGCTCCTGTTGTAAATTACAACAGGCTATAATTTGTTCTATCTTAAATTTAAATCCAGTATGAAGTTTATTGGATTATGGGCTAAAATTGGCCATGGACTAAGGGCTTGGATAGTCTGGATTTGGGTTTTTAGTATGATTAACGTGGCATTTTGAAATCAAATAATTTTCTTATTTGGTGTAAAGCTGTATAAAGATTTTGTTTAAGA
>BJKM01001366.1:0-45000 GCA_015082035.1 Chaenogobius annularis | reverse complement strand
GTTGAAACCTGGTTTTACTGCTGTCTCACTGTGAGAAGTTTAATGCCGCACTGCGGGAGATTCAAGGCAACGCTTTAACGTCGCCATGGAAACGAGCAGAAAAGTTCCATGGTGCGTCTTTCAGTTGACGCAGTCACTGGTTAAAGCTGAAAACTGTTTTAAATGTAGCTTCCTCTCAATAATAAGTGTTGTGTCAGTCCAACAGAAATGTGTGTAAAATGTCTTTAAATGTGTTCGTTTAGTTTCATGATCAGACAAATGTTGAATGTCTGTCCAACGAATCACAAAAGAGCAGAAATATCACATTTGACTCTTCTTTCAAAAGTTCACATCACTCTTTTCATTTTGATCAGCTCATTTTCTCGCATTTCTGACTCTGAACATTAGAAACACACAAACACACAATAATATACTCGACATTCAAGTTCAGCATGTACATACAGAGTACGGGATCGTTTTGTACACGTAGTATTTTCTATTACAAACTCTGTTGTTTGTAATGAACAGTGTTTTAAAAGGGTTTATAGTGGTCCAGGGATTGGCCCAACGGAGGAAACGTGGGTTTGGTTTGAATTCGGCCGTCTTTGGCTTCGGTAAATCCCAGTGAAAAGCACGAGCTCGGGCCGTTAAAGGTGAACAGTTCCACACGTCTCAAATGTACCATCTTTTCCCAGTATTACTGACGTTAGCGCTAGCTCTCGCGCTGCGTTCCCGTCGGTTATTTCCCGCTCAAACGTCACAAGCTCCGACTTCAGAGCGTTCGAGCAACAATACAGCTAACGCTAAACACAACACGCTAAGGCTAAACGCAATAACGGCTAACGGTAAACGCAATACAGCTAACGCTAAACACAACACAGCTAACGGTAAACGCAATACGGCTAACGGTAAACGCAATAAAGCTAACGCTAAACACAACACAGCTAACGGTAAACGCAATACGGCTAACAGTAAATGCAATACAGCTAACGCTAAACGCAACACGACTAACGCTAAACGCAATTACGGCTAACGCTAGACGCAATACGGCTAACGCTAGACGCAATATGGCTAACGGTAAACGCAATACGGCTAACGCTAGACGCAATACGGCTAACGCTAAACGCAATGCGGCTAACGCTAACCAAATGTACACGTTGAACAAACGTCTCAAGCACTAAACGCTGAATAACAGATTGATTTTGGGGATTAAACCTGGACCAAACGTCCTCGTGGCCCCTCGGATGACCTTCTGTGGCGGTCGATCTGGTACGCGAAGAGTCCCTGGAACCAGCTCCAGTTCAGAAGTCGGAAATGCCACTTGGAGCCGCGTCTTTACGAGTCGAAGGTGTGAAACGTCCCAGTTAGCGGTCGCCTGGGACACAACATTAGCGCCATCAAAGCGCCGCTGCAAGCAGGAGTTGAACCGCCGAGCGCACGATCAGACGTCGACCGTCAAGTTTTGAAGCAAACGTTTTGACGAGACCACCCTCATCGGGCTCATCTCGGACGGGGATGAGTCTGACTACAGGAGGGAGGTGGACCGGCTGGTGTCCTTGTGCAGCGGTAACAACCTGGAGTTCAACGCCCAGAAGACAGTGGAGATGATCATGGACTTCAGGAAAGTCACAGCCCCCAGCCCCCCCTCGTCATGACAGACTCCCCCATCACCACCGTGGACTCCTTCCGCTTCCTGGGCACCACCATCACCCAGGACCTCAAGTGGGAGCCCTCCATCAGCTCCCTCATCAAGAAGGCCCAGCAGAGGATGTACTTTCTGCGGCAGCTGAGGAAAGCCAAAGCTCCAGTGCAGATGATGGTGCAGTTCTACACGGCCATCAGAGCGCCCTCTGCTGGAGCCACAGCCAGGGACAAACAGAGACTACAGCGCCCTCTGCTGGAGCCAGGGGACAGAGACTACAGCGCCCTCTGCTGGAGCCACAGCCAGGGACAAACAGAGACTACAGCGCATTGTGCGTTCTGCTGAGAAGGTGATCGGCTGCAGACTTCCATCTCTGCAGGACCTGTACGTCTCCAGGGCTCTGGGACGAGCAGGTCGGATCACAGCCTGACCCTTCTCACCCTGGACATGGTCTGTTTGAGCCACTCCCCTCAGGAGCCACTTTTGCCACCCCCTCAAGGCCACTCCCCTCAGGCAGGAGGCTACGGTCCATCCGGACCAGAACCTCCTGCCACAAGAACAGTTTCTTTCCCTCTGCCGTTGGACTCATGAACACTTCTAAAAACTCCTCCCACTTTAACTGCAACTATTCATCACTCATGCACTGTCACTTTCTGCACTCAAACTGTAAATGTAACTGTAACTCTTGTGTACATAGAAATGCCTATTTTTATTTTTATTGTATAGTAATTTTAAATAGTTTCTTAATGCCCTTTTTTGGATTGAACATATGTTGTTTTATTATTACTCAGTGTTTTATGTTGCACCTTAAGGCCGAGACAAGTTCCTGTTTGTGAAGTTTGTTCATTGACAATGGCAATAAACTCTTTCTGATTCTGAAATGGGCTAAGAAATTGTGCTTGGACCCCCAACGTTGGACTGTTGCCACGTAAAACCAGGAGAGACTCTTTATGCGCCTGAAAGCCATGAATAAAGTCGTTAACGCTTCGTCCCGTCCTCGTCGTTCATTTATTCAAACGAGTCCTCTTTTACTTTCAACATTTTGAACTTGTCAAACCACTTTCGAGTGACCAGTCGAGATCAGACGAAGCTCAAACAAACGAGAGCACGAAGCCCGAGTTTGAGCTAAACAAAAGCTACACCTAACCCTGACTTTGACATGCTAATGACGCTAACGATGCTAACGATGCTAACGATGCTAACGATGCTAATGATGCTAGCTGAACGGTCAGAGGGAGATGAGCTTTCGACCGACACAAAAGAGCCGCTTCATTTGAATGTGTTTGAGGAGCAGACGTTTGATACAGATACAGTGGAAGTACTCCGCGCCGCAAGTAAAAGTACAGATACAGTAGAAGTACTCCGCGCCGCAAAGTAAAAGTACAGATACAGTAGAAGTACTCCGCGCCTTAAGTAAAAGTACAGATACAGTAGAAGTACTCCGCGCGCCTTAAGTAAAAGTACAGATACATACTTCAAATGTGCGTTTGGTGTAAAAGGTGTTTTACAGGCGTCACACGTTTATGTCCGACGCCATCTTTACGTACGGAGGTCCTGAGTCTGAGCCGGTGGTCCGGAGTCTCCTGCTCCATCACAGCAGCCCCCCATGCGCCCTCAGCCTCCACTGTGCTCTCCAGCCCGGGGTCTGCGTTCAACCTGCCACGTTTAGACCCCAAAAATGTAACAGACGCGTTCATAAAATAATCCTGGATTATACAGCCTCAGAAACACCTTTTAAACTGGTTTATTTGGGACAGAAGAGGATGAGGATGAAGAGTTCGAGGACGCGGTGGTCTCCTGCGTTTCAAACATCTCCACAATGAGAAAATGTCCAAAACAGGGCGTGGCGTTTCTGTACATTCTGCGTTCTCGCTTGGTCGTACCGACGCCTTTGACCACAAACTGGACCGTGGCGTTCAAATGGACCCCCGGGATGAGGATGAAGGAGGTCCACGGCGCGAGCAAAACCGAACCAAGAATCTGAAGGAAGTTCAAAGTGGCGGCGTCTTAATCACCACGTAGAACAGGCGGCTCACTCACGGGGAGGGCGTGCCATCGCGTCACGGGAGGGCGCTCAGGTGGGATTACAGGACGACGCCCACAAAAGCAAAAAACAACGCTCAAAACGGCGAAGTGTGCGTCTGCGATCCCCTCAAAGAATAGAGTTCTGCTCGCAGGAACGCCGGCGCAGAACGGGAGATGTGGGCGCCGTTCAACTTCACGTGTCAAGGAGCGCCCCTCGGGACCGCCAAGAGGGTCAAAGAGTACAAAAATCCCATCACAAGGGCATTGGCATCTCGAGCGTCGATACATCTTTTCACAACGTCGTCGCACGAACGCGTCGCTCAGTTCACCGTTTCTTGGTGCAAACCGTGCTTGGGGCGCCCAAACGGCCGCGGTCGGCGCCTGCACCACTTTAAAGGGTCCGTGCAGCCTGGTTTCCGTGCGCAGAACGGTCCAAACCGGTCTGTGGCCCGCGCTCGGAGACGCCGCGCCGACTTGTGACTCCTCCTCCTCCTTCGCCCGTCTCAGTTACAGATCTGGAACCATGAAAGAAACGGTGTTGAACATGTTGCGTGCTCAGTGTCGTGGCTCATCTCGTGGTCACTGAAGGTTGGACTTCGCCGAGTCAAAAGGAAACACAACTTTTCCCTCGTTGAGACATTTCCACTTTGTATTTGAAGAGTCTCAATAGAGTCGAAACAGGACATCGCTTCACCCAACTCTGCATTTGCCCTTGTGGCAGTCGACTCGCTGTCTTCAAGGTCAAGAAAGTATCATTTAGAGTGGTAACTATGGCAACTATTGAGTTATAAAGTCAAGAGAGAAGCCGTTTCTGCTGATGGCGTTCAATCTGAATTTCCCCATTTTACCAAAGGAGTCCCTCAAGGAGCCGTCCTTGGACCAATTCATCAACTCAATTGGTCATAATCTAAAACACATCATCCACTTTTATGCAGATGTCATTCTGTATGTTAGAGCGCCCTCTGCTGCACGAGCGAGTCAAAATATTCAAGTGGATTTTCATGTCAAAACCTTTTAATGAATTAAAGTCAAATGAAATATGTTCTCCAAAAGGCCCAGAGACTCAAAAGTATTTTACCATCAACGGCCAATAAAATGTAGAAAACACTTAATCCAGCGACTTTCATGAGGTCTGGATTATGGCGATGACATAAGCGTTCTACTCAAAGTCTTAAAACTCTAATACGGCACTTTATCATTGTGTAACACACACACTGGTCATGTGACTGACGTGTGTCACTTAGAAAAGGGTTCAATCGACTTTAAAAATGACATATTCTGCATTATGTTTGTCGCGTTGTACTTTGACTTCCTCATGTTTTAGAACAAACAAACATTTAAAAATGCCTTTGGGCTCCATCTACTGGCAGCAGAGGGAACTACATGGGTGTAATGGAGTTTCTGGAGCTTGACCTTTGACATCGGGAGTGTTTTTGAGGCTCTGAGGGAGAGGACTTTCTACCCAGGATTCAAACTGACGCTGAACGTGCTCCAGCTGAGTTTGTGAGGAACAGTGTGAGAACCGGGTCAGAAGAACGTTCAATATTTTAGACATCGTGACATTTCCCTGGAGCAGGAGAATCGCCGGCGTGGATCTTCCTTCTCCTTGACCGTCGCCTCGGTTTAAAAGCTCGTCCGGACCAATCAGAGCACGGCGGAGGAGTGACGTGCGGTGACGGGCGCGGAGACGTCTTTTATTCAAAAAAAACACATGTTCTTACAACTTTACGGTCACGAATACACGGATGAGTGCATTCGCCGCCACCAGCGGTGTTTGGAGCAGAGGCAAACCCAGTGCTCCTCATACCTGAAATGACTTTAGGCCGGATGCCCTCCCCTCATGTTTGGAGAATATAATGAGGAGAAGTGAACATGTCCTTGTCCCTCGGCAGGTCCAGAGCTCACAGAGGTGTTCTTCAAACCTTTGGAACACTCTGGGTCTCACTCTTCTTCTCTTGGACTTCTCCTCAGCCTTGAACAAACATCTTTAAGGTCATGTTCACCTGGATTCTGGGTTTGTAGTTTGAGAGATGTTTGGATAAGCGTGAGGGTCTTCTGGACTTCTATCTGGTCGTCTATGTACTTCCACAGGGCCACCACAAGGGTGCGTCCTTGTTTTTATTTTGTATACCGATGAGTGTCGAAGTAACTATAGTAACAGGTCAATTGTCGAGTATGCAGACGACTCACAAAAAAGCGCGTCACAAAAACACGTTGAGTCGTAACATGTGTGTGTGTGTGTGTGTGTGTGAGGGGCGTGGCTAAAGCTAGCGTGCCAGGAACAGAAGCGTTTGAATCATGTCAAACGCATTCTGACCTGGAAACGTCACATTTGGCTCTTGACAACGCCACAAACAGGAAACGGCTGTTGCTAACGCGCTATGCTAGCTCTGTGTTGGTCGTCACGTGTCTGAAAAACAACACTGAACAGTCTCGTCATGTATTCATTTAATATCTGTACTTGAGTAACAATGTCATGTATTCATTTAATATCTGTACTTGAGTAAAAATGTCATGTATTCATTTAATATCTGTACTTGAGTAAAAATGTCATGTATTCATTTAATATCTGTACTTGAGTAAAAATGCACTTTGGAAAATAAAACCAGTCCAAACCAGGACTAAACCAGGTCTAAACCAGGTCTAAACCAGGCTAAACCAGGTCTAAACCAGGAACTAAACCAGGTCTAAACCAGGACTAAACCAGGTCCAAAACCAGGTCTAAACCAGGACTAAACCAGGTCTAAACCAGGTCTAAACCAGGACTAAACCAGGTCCTAAACCAGGTCTAAACCAGGTCTAAACCAGGTCTAAACCAGGTAAACCAGGTAAACCAGGTAACAGGCTAAACCAGGTCCAAACCAGGTCTAAACCAGGGCTAAACCAGGTCTAAACCAGGTCCAAACCAGGACTAAACCAGGTCCAAACCAGGTCTAAACCAGGTCCTAAACCAGGTCCTAAACCAGGTCTAAACCAGGCTAAACCAGGTCTAAACAGGTCCAAACCAGGACTAAACCAGGTCTGAACCAGGTCTGAACCAGGTCTAAACCAGGACTAAACCAGGTCCAAACCAGGTCTAAACCAGGGCTAAACCAGGTCTAAACCAGGACTAAACCAGGACTAAAACCAGGTCTAAACCAGGACTAAACCAGGTCCAAACCAGGTCTAAACCAGGTCTAAACCAGGACTAAACCAGGTCCAAAACCAGGTCTAAACCAGGACTAAACCAGGTCCAAACCAGGCTAAACCAGGCTAAACAGGTCTAAACCAGGTCCAAACCAGGACTAAACCAGGTCTGAACCAGGTCTGAACCAGGTCTAAACCAGGACTAAACCAGGTCCAAACCAGGTCTAAAACCAGGGCTAAACCAGGTCTAAACCAGGACTAACTAAACCAGGACTAAACCAGGTAAACCAGGTCTAAACCAGGACTAAACCAGGTCTAAACCAGGTCTAAACCAGGACTAAACCAGGTCTAAACCAGGTCTAAACCAGGACTAAACCAGGTCCAAACCAGGTCTAAACCAGGACTAAACCAGGTCTAAACCAGGTCTAAACCAGGACTAAAACCAGGTCCTAAACCAGGTCTAAACCAGGACTAAACCAGGTCCAAACCAGGTCTAAACCAGGTCTAAACCAGGTCTAAACCAGGCTAACCAGGTCTAAACCAGGACTAAACCAGGACTAAACCAGGACTAAACCAGGTCTAAAACCAGGTCTAAACCAGGACTAAACCAGGTAAACCAGGTCTTAAACCAGGACTAAACCAGGTCCAAACCAGGTCTAAACCAGGACTAAACCAGGTCTAACCAGGACTAAACCAGGTCAAACCAGGTCTAAACCAGGACTAAACCAGGTCCAAACCAGGTCTAAACCAGGACTAAACCAGGTCTAAACCAAAACCAGGTCTAAACCAGGCTAAACCAGGTCTAAACCAGGTCTAAAACCAGACTAAACCAGGTCTAAACCAGGACTAAATCAGGCTAAACCAGGTCTAAAACCAGGACTAAACCAGGTCCAAACCAGGTCTAAACCAGGACCTCAAACCAGGTCTAAACCAGGACTAAACCAGGGTCTAAACCAGGTCCAGGTCTAAACCAGGACTAAACCAGGTCTAAACCAGGTCTAAACCAGGTCTAAACCAGGTCTAAACCAGGTCTAAACCAGGTAAACCTAAACCAGGACTAAACCAGGTCCAAACCAGGTCAAACCAGGACTAAACCAGGGTCTAAACCGACTAAACCAGGTCCAAACCAGGTCTAAACCAGGTCTAAACCAGGTCCAAACCAGGTCTAAAAACCAGGTCTAAACCAGGTCTAAACCAGGGTCTAAACCAGGACTAAACCAGGTCCAAACCAGGTCTAAACCAGGACTAAACCAGGTAAACCAAAACCAGGACTAAACCAGGTCTAAACCAGGTCTAAACCAACTAAACCAGGTAAACCAGGACTAAAACCAGGTCCAAACCAGGTCTAAACCAGGTCTAAACCAGTCCGAACCAGGTCTAAAACCAGTCTAAAACCAGGAAACCAGGTTCTAAACCAGGACTAAACCAGGTCCAAACCAGGTCTAAACCAGGACTAAACCAGGTCTAAACCAGGACTAAACCAGGTCTAAACCAGGACTAAACCAGGTCTAAACCAGGTCTAAACCAGGTCTAAACCAGGTCCAAACAGGACTAAACCAGGTCTAAATCAGGTCTAAACCAGGACTAAACCAGGTCCAAACCAGGACTAAACCAGGTCCAAACCAGGTAAACCACTAAACCAGGTCTAAACCAGGTCTAAACCAGGTCTAAATCAGGTCTAAACCAGGTCTAAACCAGGTCTAAACCAGGTCTAAACCAGGTCTAAACCAGGTCCAAACCAGGTCTGATCCTGGGAAAAGTCCCTTTGGACAGATTTATAAACCATCTAAACGTTGGAGATGAAATGAAACCTCTGGATCATTTCTGGTTTAATCTGGGTTTAATTCAATGTTTTAAAAGTCAAAACTCAAACCATTTGAGTTCCTTCGTTCACAGCAGCAGACGAGGCAGACGTCTGAGATGTTCAGGCGGAATGTTCACCTGACGTCCAAACTATGGCCCGGGGGCCAAATGCGGCCCTCAGGCTTCCTGCTGAATTGGCCCAAACAACATAAAGTAGTAGTTTTTACTGTAAAACATTGTGAAGTTCTATGAAGCTAATCATCATGTTCCAGTGTGAAAGGTGGAGGCTCCTCCAAACATCTGGACTGGTCCACTGTTCGTCTGTGACTTTCTCTGAGAACTTTGGACACTTCTGATTTAAACCTTAAATACTCTCAAGTTTATCTGCTCTTTCCCTCCTCTGCTCCTCCTCCTCTTCTCCTGCTCCTCCTCTTCTCCTCTTCCTCCTCTGCTCCTCCTCCTCTCCTCCTGCCCCTCCTCTGCTCCTCCTCTTCCTCTTCTCCTTTCCTCCTCTGCTCCTCCTCCTCTCCTCCTCTGTTCTTCTTCCTCTCCTCCTCCCTTCCCCTCCGCCCCTCCTCTGCTCTCTCTCCTCTCTCTGCCCCTCCTCTCCTCTGCGACTCCTCCTGCCCCTCCTCTCCTCTGTTCCTCTTTCTCTGTTCCTCTGCTCCTCCTCTGCTCTTCCTCTGTTCCTCTTCCTCTCCTCCTCCCTTCCTCCTGCTCCTCCTCCTCCTGCCCCTCCTCTGCCCCTCCGCCGCTCCTCCTCTGTCCTTCCTCTGAGTCTTTCCCTGATTCAGAGTCAAAATAAAAGAACTAAAGGAAGACATAAAAGTAGACGGCCTGCACCGTGGAGACGAGGACTTTTCTCTTTTCTTCTTTCTGATTCTGAATAAAAAGCTACAGGAGAAACGTTATCCCAGCGTGAAGCTCTGAAGTGAGAGCTTTTCCCTCATTCTTCTTACATTTGCACATTAACTGTAGAAAAGGGTCAGATGTTTTCCCTTTCACCTGCAGCGTCTCTCCAAACGCCTCTCCAAACGGCCCCCTGAGGTCTTCTACGGTTGGTTCCTCATCTTTAGGCGTCGTGTTCTTCAGAATACACACATTTCGTATGGTTTGAGCGTAATAAAGTTCCTCGTGTCCAGTGCAGGCCCCGCTCAGTTCAGCCTCAGAGTGGTGCAGTGTGCAAAGCTACAAAATGGCCGCCGCTCTGGGACGAAGAGGAAGTGTCTCTGTCGACTCACGAGAAGATGAACAAGAAAACAGTCTTTAAGGACGCTAAAAGATATATTCACAGAACTTATTATTATTTACGATACACACTGCGAACAGGAAAACACGAGTTAAAACCACTTCGATTTGCGCTTCATTTGAATGTGCAACAGTTTAAATCCATGGGTTTCAGCTTCCTGTTTGTTTTCCAGACATTCACGTTGCTTTATTCCTGGAGTTACGTCAAACTGAACGTGTCAAACAAACAAACAAACAAACAAACGGTGAAGCCATTAAACAATATACATGTTTATGTTGGGATATTTCTGTCTTTTATCTAACATTATGCAAAAGAGGACGTTTAGCCGTCACCAGAACGACTCAAGTCTCAACCGGGTTTTACCACCGTAAGTCAGCGCCAAACTGGGTCTATCAAACCGGGTTTCTGTGGTTTATAACGGAAAGAGCTAAAAACGGTTTTAATACTGATAATCTGGGCAGTTAATGCGTGTATTTTCCATTAGCTCAGATGCTAGTTGCACACGCTAATTCGCTAATTCTAATCCAAAATAAAAGGTTTACACGCTCCACAATGAGGTTTAACAAAGTTCTGGTGTTAATGTAAGCTGAATGTGGCGCATGGGTTGGTTCCAGCACGAACCCTGGACTATTCAGAGCTAATGCTGGCATCGACGCTAAAGGCTAACCGACCGCTAAAGGCTAACCGACCGCTAAAGGGGCTGTACCTGACGTTTACTGGCCCAAACACCAGAAAAGCTCAAACTGGTTCTGTTCCGACTGTTCGCTGACTCTTTGTTATTCCTGACTTGAGTTCAAACTGTTTTTCAAACTTTTCAGAGTTTGATGTGACATTAAACAAACTCTTTAGCAGGTCAGCGCTCGGTGGGCTTCAGCATCAGAAGTTGTTATGAACCTTCGTTTGTTTGTGACGTTGGCTTTGACGTAACTCCGCTGAGCGTCGCCAGTTTGAGCAACAAGAACTCGTGTGAAAGTCCCATCCAAAAGGGCTCATATCAAAGCAATGGGCCAAAAAATGTGCCAATATTTCATCACGTCGACTGAAAGCCATGGACAGTTTTGGAAGGAGATCTTCAAATTGATGCTCCACAAAAGCTGAACCTTCTCGTTATTAATTTGGGATTGTCGGTGGCACATTAGTCTTAAGGCTTAAAGTCCTTTCAGATGACGAGAACCACGTCTTTGGAGTTGAATAATGGGCCGGGCACCACTTTCTGAAGAAGAAATAATGACCTTTTAGTTTCAACACAAACCACGCCCTGAAGTCATTTTAACTCGTGTATGTTTTTTCATTTGCAGTGAAACTTTGGCAGCATCCGGCGAGGAACTTCTGCGTCAAAAGTCTCTTATATATTCAAAAGTTTATTCTCTTCCTTTTATTGCAACCGGTCGATTTCTCTGAGCGTCCAAAATATATGCATCTGATTTCTTCTTCTCGACGCTTTTCAGGCTCAGAACGTGGTCGGAAAGTCCCTGGCCCTGGTTTTGGGTCCGTCGGGTCCAGACGCGGGTGCACGTCTGGGTTCAGAGCCGGGTCTGGGCCTCGGGGACGTACATTTCGAGGCTGTCCGCGCTCTCGGTCGCCGAGTTCTGCCGAAATGAAGTGGCTTTTTTGGCTGCGACGAGGCGTTTGCGAGCCTCCTGCCTCGGCTTGTCCGCGCTGCCGGAGGAGGAAAGGTCCACGCTCTTCTCGCGACCTTTAGCGGGCTTCTTCGCCGCCGCCGCCCTCTGCTGGTGGTCCTGGGGATAAGCAGAGAGTGAGGGTGGAGCAGGGGGCGCCGGGTCGAGAGGGACAGCGCTTTTGCACACGAAAGACAAGTACAGAAAACATTTGAGACGGACATTTTGGAGAGGAAAATGAAAACATTTTGACAGGACATTTAGTTTTGTTCAAAAGTGAAAAGATGGTGGATTCAGGAGTGTTTGGAATGAGCTGCACGTATCACATAGATTGCCCGGAATGCTCCACAGTATGGCTTTAAATGTAGCTTACAACGACTCAATTACAACGTTCTCATTTTTGCGCTTTTAAACGTCTTGTTTTAACTTTAGTTCCAATTTTGTGCTTTTACCACTCAAGACAAAAACGCCTGCATTCATACTGTGAGTGGCCGCTCCACAGATCTGACCTGTAACTCGGTGGCGCAGGCTCAGCTCAGAACAAACACGCCTGCTGAAAATGTCTGGACTGAAATGAAAAGTGGAGACAAGGTTCACGACGACGACAACGGCAGCAGAAGAAACACGGAGACTCGACAGAGTTCTGTTTGGAGGAGCAGCTTCAACCAACTCTGCATGGAACGTTCTCAACTCATCAGATACATGTGGACTTTAGAAACACGGAGGAGCACGTCTGGACTTCCCTCCAACGTGTCGAGGGAACGTCAGGAGCATCCGTTTAGAAGACGAAACAACACCAGGGAAAAGAGATGACGTGGCAGAATATTTATCAGAGTTCGTCCAACCTGCTTTTATAAACAGAGCCACAACAAACAAACAAACAAACAAACAAACAACCAAGCGGAACAACAACAAGCAGCAAAAGCCTCGTTTGAGTCCAGGCCATGCCCCACTGTCACAGAGGAGACGACATGCATGTCTAACAGAGCCCAGAAGGGGGCGCTGTTCACTGCAGTGTCCATGCATGTCTCAAGGGGGCGCTGTGCTCTGCCCCTTTGTTCTGGCCCTGGGGGATCACGCGCCGCACAAACAGACACACACACAAGTTCAGAGCAAATGAATTCAGGACAATGATCTTTTCTTCGTGGTTTAGGCTCATTTAGATCCATTTCGATTGTAAAGATTTGGCTTTGAACACAAAGTCCTCTTTGGTCCGAGGTGCAGTCTTGGTCTGGACTTTAGCTGTGGTGCACATGGAGCCTGGCATAAGTGCTCTCCACTCTGCCTCCGAGCGGCTCATTCATGTGTGTGCAGTTCTTACGGTTCCTCACATAATCCTTCTTACACCCTCTCGACCTCAGACCGGACACACTGTAAGACTGGTTCAGGGGTCTCGTCCTGGTCCTTTCACTGACCCTTAAAGGGACTAAATCTAAACGAGCCCAAACGTTTCAGAAAGAGACAAAGATCCTGTCCACATTTGTCCGAGCTCGTGTGGATCTCTGTTTCTGCAGCGGTGTCAAGGGAGGGGGATGTGGTGGAGGGAGGAGGGGCCGGTGCGGCGGCTTTCCTACCCCAGCCAGCAGGGGGCAGTACCTTCCTCTCGAGGGGCTGCCACTCGTTGGATTTCAGGTGGTAGAGCTCGTCGAACTTCAGGCTGATGTCCTCGATGGAGATCTGGAGAAGGTCCCAGAACCCGGCCAGGTCCTGAGGTGAGGGACGTGAGGACGAGAGCGGGTCCTGAGCGGGAGAGCGGCCCGGGTCAAAACAAGAAACAAGACTACAATTACATCCTGGAAATGACACCTTTTATTTTCTTCTTTGTCTGTCAATATCTGCATCTGATGATCAAACATTTGATCAACCACTCACTGCCCAGAGCGTGCACAGGAACGTTCTGCCCACGGTGTTCTTCTGAGTGACATCACACGCTCACATTCAGGGGGCACGTTTAAAGCACGTTTAAAGCACGTTTAACCACACGTTTAAACCACGTTTTAACCACGTTTATATAATGTTTAAACCACGTTTAAATCACGTTTAAAGCACGTTTAAAGCACGTTTAAAGCACGTTTATATCACATTTAAACCACTTTTAAACCACGTTTATATCATGTTTAAACCACGTTTAAATCACGTTTAAAGCACGTTTAACGCACGTTTAAAGCACGTTTAACGCACGTTTAACCACGTTTAAACCACGTTTTAACCACGTTTATATCATGTTTAAACCACGTTTAAATCACGTTTAAAGCACGTTTAACGCACGTTTAACGCACGTTTAGAGCACGTTTAAAGCACGTTTAAAGCACGTTTAAACCACGTTTATATCACATTTAAACCACTTTTAAACCATGTTTATATCATGTTTAAACCACGTTTAAATCACGTTTAAAGCACGTTTAACGCACGTTTAAAGCACGTTTAACGCACGTTTAACCACGTTTAAAACCACGTTTTAACCACGTTTATATCATGTTTAAACCACGTTTAAATCACGTTTAAAGCACGTTTAACGCACGTTTAACGCACGTTTAGAGCACGTTTAAAGCACGTTTAAAGCACGTTTAAACCACGTTTATATCACATTTAAACCACTTTTAAACCACGTTTAAATCATGTTTAAACCACGTTTTAACCACGTTTATATCATGTTAAAAACCACGTTTAAATCACGTTTAAATCACATTTATATCATGTTTAAACCACGTTTTAACCACGTTTAAATCACATTTAAACCACGTTTAAATCACATTTAAATCCCGTTTGAATCCCGTTTGAATCATGTTTAAACCACGTTTAAACCACGTTTAACCACGTTTAATCACATTTAAATAACGTTTAAATCACATTTAACCACGTTTAAATCACATTTAAATAACGTTTAAATCACATTTAACCACGTTTAAATCACATTTAAATCACGTTTAAATCACGTTTAAACCACGTTTAAATCACATTTATATCATGTTTAAACCACGTTTTAACCACGTGTAAATCACATTTATATCATGTTTGAACCACGTTTTAACCACGTTTAAATCACATTTAACCACATTTAAATCACGTTTAAATCACGTTTCAATCACATTTAAACCACGTTTAAATCAAATTTAAATAATGTTTAAATCACATTTAAACACATTTAAATCATGTTTAAACCACGTTTAAATCACGTTTTAACTAATACCACGTTTTAAACCACGTTAAAATCACATTTAAAATCACGTTTAAATCACGTTTAAACCATGTTTAAAACCACGTTAAAATCATCTAATTCTAAATCACATTTTAAAAATCACACGTTTTAACCACGTTTAAATCACGATTTAAATCACATTTAAATCACATTTAAACACATTTAAATCACATTAATCCAGTTGGAAATCCAGTTTTAAGCGAATCATGTTTAAACCACGTAAAGATTAAATTCATCACGTTTAATTGATCATTTCCCATTTATATCATTGTTGTTTTATTAAACCACGTAATTTTAACTCAACACGTTTTAAAATATGCTAATCACATTTAACCACGTTTAAATCACGTTTAAATCACGTCTCTTTTTCAATCACAGGATTATTTAAACACGTTAGAGTGCATAATAAAAATCAAATTTTTTAAATAAATGTTTAAATCACATTTAAACACATTTAAATCATGTTTAAACCACGTTTAAACCACGTTAAAATCACATTTAATCTCACGTTTAACCAACCATGTTAAAAATAAACCACGACTATTCACATATATTAAAATCACAACTTAATATTTGACACCGAATCTATGTGACCACGTCATTTAAAATCTGTGTATACCCACATGTTATTTCAAATCTCTGTCATCACGTTTAACCACACATATGCCACATTTAAACCACGATTATTGAAATAATTGGTCAAACACGTTTAAAAAATCACATTTAAATCACATTTTTATAATCTATTTAAATCACATTTAAATCCATTCGTTTCAAATCATGTTTTCAAACCACGTTTAAATCACATTTTAAACCACGTTTAAATCACGTGTTATAAAACTTATCACATGTTTAATCCAGGCAGTCTTTAACCACGTTTCACAATAACAGTTACCACCACGCGTTTAAAATCTACGTTTAAATCAATTTAACTCACGTTTAAATCACGATTTAACCACGTTTAATATCACGTTTACGGAAGTGATTAACGTTTAAACACGTTTAAAAACCACGTTTATATCATGTTTAAACCACGCTTTAACCACGTTTATATTTCATGTTTAAACCACGTTTAAACACGTTTAAATCACATTTAAACCACGTTTAAAATCACATTTAAATAATGTTTAAATCACTTTTAGTTTAAACCACAAATGTTTAAATCACATTTAATATCATGTTTTGACAACCACGTTTTAAAACCACGTTTAAATAACAATCAGACATTTAAAACGTTTATTTCATTGATACACGTTTTAACCACGTAAATTTAAAACTCACGTTACATAAAAATCACAATTTAAATCACGTTTAAATCACGGTATTTAACCATGTTTAAACACGTTTAACCACGTATTTAAATCACATTTTAAACTGATACATTTCCAAAAATCTGTTTAACATTTAAAACGTTATAACCCGTGCGTTGGCAGTGAGTGGATCAAGATCAAACATTTAAACCATGTTAGTCAAAATCACTAATATTTTAACCTTATTGTCTACACGTTTTTTAAAAACCACATTGATAAATCCACGTTTAAAAGAACCGCGTAAACCTCATGCGAATTTCGGAAACTTTCACTGTTTGTTTAAACCACTGTTTAGAGATAAAATACAACAAAATTCAAAACCACGTTTAGAATAACCAGAACCACGATAGTCTAAATTTAAATCACTACACGGTTTTAAACCACGCGTTTTTAAACGATTTAAAATCCATTATTCATTTAACACGTAACGTTTACACATGTACAGTAAACACGATTACACCACTTTAAATCACATTTAACCACGTTTAAATCACGTTTAAATCATTTCAACACGTTTAAATCACATTTAACCACGTTTAAATCACGTTTAAATAACGTTTAACCTTTAAATCACATTTATATCATGTTTTAAAACCACGTTTTAACCACGTTTTATATCATGTTTAAACCACGTTTAAAATCACGTTTTAAATCACATTTAAACCACGTTTAAAATCACATTTAAATAATGTTTAAATCACGTTTAAACCACGTTTAAATCACATTTATATCATGTTTGAACCACGTTTTAACCACGTTTAAATCACATTTAACCACGTTTAAATCACGTTTTAACCACGTTTAAACCACGTTTATAAATCATATTTAAATCACGTTTAAATCACGTTTAAACCATGTTTAAACCACGTTTAACCACGTTAAAATCACATTTTTAAATTCACGTTTAACCATGTTTAAACCACGTTAAAATCACATTTAAATCACATTTAATCATCACATTTAAATCACGTTTAAACCACGTTTAAATCACGTTTAACCACGTTTAAATCACATTTAAATCACATTTAAACACATTTAAATCACATTTAAATCTCCCGTTTGAATCATGTTCAAACCACGTTTAAATCACGTTTTAAACCACGTTTAAATCACATTTATATCATGTTTAAACCACGTTTTAACCACGTTTAAATCACATTTAACCACGTTTAAATCACGTTTAAATCACATTTCAACCACGTTTAAATCACATTTAACCACGTTTAAATCACGTTTAAATAACGTTTAAACCACGTTTAAATCACATTTATATCATGTTTAAACCACGTTTTAACCACGTTTATATCATGTTTAAACCACGTTTAAATCACGTTTAAATCACATTTAAACCACGTTTTAAATCACATTTAATAATGTTTAAATCACGTTTAAACCACGTTTAAATCACATTTATATCATGTTTGAACCACGTTTTAACCACGTTTAAATCACATTTAACCACGTTTAAATCACGTTTTAACCACGTTTAAACCACGTTAAATCACATTTAAATCACGTTTAAATCACGTTTAACCATGTTTAAACCACGTTTAAACCACGTTTAAATCACATTTAAACACATTTAAATCACCATTTAAATCCCGTTTGAATCATGTTTAAACCATGTTTAAATCACGTTTAAACCACGTTTAACCACATTTAAACCACGTTTAAACCACGTTTAAATCACGTTCAAACCACGTTTAAACCACGTTTAACCACATTTAAACCACGTTTAAACCACGTTTAAATCACGTTTAAACACGTTTAAATCACGTTTAGCCATGTTTAACCACATTTAAATCCCGTTTAAATCACGTTTAACCACATTCAAATCACGTTTAAATCACGCTTAAACCACATTTAAATCACGTTCAAGCCACGTTTAAATTTAAATCACGTTTAACCATATTTAAATCACGTTTAACCATATTTAAATCACGTTTAAACCACGTTTAACCACATTTCGACTGGCTCTGGTCTCCCACACGTAACACCATAACCGTTCTCTCTGATCCAATCATCTGGCTGTGGTGTGGAGCTCCTCCTCCTGAGCTAAAGTCCACCTGGAGCCCAAGAGCCAGACCGCTTTGGGAGCTAGAACCTCTCAGGTCCACTTTGGATCCAAGACACGGACCAGTACTGATCCAAAGTGAACCAGTGGAAACGTGGCTACTGTGAACCATCATTTCTGAGAAGCAGTTTGTTCTTCTGGTAAAATAAACAAATGTGAGGGACTGAAATAAACAGACTCACCAGGTTTTGTTCACAGAGTCCCTGAAACTGCTGGAACTTCTGCGACATGAGGGTCTGCGCGCTGCCCACCGCACTGCGCACTTTACCCAGCACTGCACCAGGAAACGCACAGAGAAAGACACAGAAGTCATTTGCATCGACGGCCCCTTTGTACATCTTAAACGAAACGTGTCTAAACTTGGTGGTCCTGAGCCTTACCCTCGTCTGAGAGCTGGTGGTCCTGAGTCTCCTGCTCCATCTGCTCGCACCAGCCCTCCATGCGCCCTCTCTCGGCCTCCAGGAGCTTCAGGAACCACTGGCCGTCGCGTCTGCACAGGTTTCCCCCCGCGCCGCCTGCTCCCCCCTGGGTGACAGCTCCTCCGCCCCCCGCCCCCCGACACCGTGCTCTCCAGCCAGGGGTCCGGAGGTGGCAGGCAGGACGGGTCTAGGGCGGGGTCTAGACTAGGGTCTAGGCCAGGGTCCAGTCCATGGTCCATGCTCTCTGAGAAGGAGTCCGAGCTGCTCCGAGTGGTAGATCTGTGGAGCAGAATAGTATATACATATATACAGTATATATACAGTATATACAGTATATTATATACAGTATATACAGTATATACAGTGTATACAGTGTATACAAAATATACAGTATATACAGTATATACAGAATATACAGTATATACAGAAATAGTATATACAGTAATACAGAATAACAGTATATACAGAATATATACACAGTATATACAGTATATACAGATATATATATACAGTATATACAGAATATACAGTATATACAGAATATATACACAGTATATACAGAATATATATACAGTATATACAGAATATATACACAGTATATACAGAATATATATACAGTATATACAGTATATACAGAATATATACACAGTATATACAGAATATATATACAGTATATACAGTATATATGAAAATCCTCATCAAAAATACACTGACGCCCTGTAGTTATGAAAGAGGAAGTCTTTTCTCATTGGAGAGATCAATGTTCAGCAGTTTTGTTTTCTGTCACTACAAACTCTTTTATTGAAGCATCAAAAGACTGAATCTACTCGTTCCTAGTTCTCAGGGAAGTAAAGTATTTCACCGCAGCAAGAACTTTCAAATGTACTTGTTTCTATAGTTGAAAAAAGGCTGTGACATTTTTTACAGATCTGAACAGAACCGGTGACAAAGAGCAGCCCTGAGGAGTCCCTCACGCCACACCTGGGAACAGGTCTGATGACCCCAGCTCCTGCTCAGACAAGGACCGGACAGCCCTGAGCAAAGGGCCCCGGACCCCATACTCCCGGAGCACCCCCAAAGGACACCCGGAGGGACACGGTCGTGCGCCCCTTCTCCAGATCCACAAAGCACATGTGACTGTGGCAAACTCGCATGAACCCTCGAGCCCCCGACGGAGAGTCTCGAGCTGGTTCTGTGTTCCACGACCAGGGACCAAAACCACTCTGCTCCTCCTGAATCTGAGGCGCGACTATTGCTCGGATTCTCCTGGAATAGACCTCACCGGGGTCTGAGGAGTGTGAGCCCCCTTTAATTAGAACACCCTCCGGTCCTCCTTCAGAGGGACCACCACCCCGGTCTGCCAGTCCAGATGCCTCAGAAATCCAACAGGCCAATCAGGTCTGACAGGATGCTTCAGCTGGCCCGCTGCGGCCGCTTTTTCATCGTCTGCAAGCCGCTTTGCGCATCGCTCAGCCGCTTTGCGCAGCCGCTTTGCGCAGCCGCTTTGCGCAGCCGCTTTGCGCAGCCGCTTTTTGCCAGCCGCTTTGCGCAGCCGCTTTGCGCAGCCGCTTTGCGCAGCCGCTTTGGCCAGCCGCTTTTGGCCAGCCGCTTTGCTCATCTTAAACACACCTAAAACCATCACCTGTTGAGGATCTGTCGTGTGATGGGCGTTGTCGAGGGGACGGGATCTTCCTGGTCCAGAGAGTCCTGGGCCACTGATTGGCTGCCACAGCTGACCATCACTTTCTTCTCTGAGGGTTTTAATTGGGGCTTGTATAAAGGGGGTGGGACTTCCTGAGTGTCAGAGTCGGTTTCCTGTTTTGGAGGTCATGCTGCTGGAGCGACTCAACCTGCAACAAACGTCAGAAATATGATTTATTCAATATTGTGTCGACACATGTTTATTTTTATTCATTTACTTTTAATCGGCGCCGAACAACACAAAACAAACATCTCAACGAGTTCAAATGAGTGAGTTATGGCAGATCTCTGAGCAGGGTTGGCACAGACGGGCACATGGACCAGCAGACGGGCACGCGGCCCAGCAGACGGGCACCAGCAGGCGGGCACGCGGCCCAGCAGACGGGCACCAGCAGATGGGCACTGACGGCACATGGACAGCACATGGACCAGACGGGCACATGGACCAGCAGACGGGCACATGGACAGCAGGGGCACATGGACCAGCAGACGGGCACATGGACCAGCAGACGGGGCACATGGACCAGCAGACGGGCACATGGGGGGCACAGGCAGACGGGCACATCAGCAGACGGGCACATGGACCAGCAGACGGGCACATACCAGCAGACGGGCACATGGACCAGCAGACGGGCGGGACCAGCAGGGGGGCACATGGACCAGCAGACGGCATGGACCCAGCAGACGGGCACCAGCAGCAGACGGGCACATGGACCAGCAGACGGGCACATGGACCAGCAGACGGGCACAGACCATAGCAGACGGGCACCAGCAGACGGGCACACGGACCAGCACCAGCAGACGGGCACATGGACCAAGACAGCAGACCAGCAGACGGGCACCAGCAGACGGGCACAGCAAGGCAGACCAGCAGCAGACGGGCACATGGACCAGCAGACGGGCACAGACCAGCAGATGGGCACATGGACCAGCAGACGGGCACCAGCAGCACCAGCAGAGGGCACATGGACAGCAGACGGGCACATGGACCAGCAGATGGGCACATGGACCAGAGATGGGCAGCACGGGCACATGGACCGTCATGTGGCATTTTCACCAGAAGGGTGCCGCTCTTGTGGCTGATTGAAGTGCAGCCAAGTTAAGGACAGTTGAAGTGTGTGAATTGGGCTGTTTGCTTTTTCCTGTATCCATGGAGCTAATTATGCACCTCTGAACTGCACCCAGAGGGGGCAGTACTGTTACATTTAGTTTGGATCAGAATCAGAAAAGGTTTGTTGCCACATTGCAACAACGATGAACAATAATAAAAACAACATATGAACTCAAAAGGGCATTAAAGAAAACAAGTCAGTGGTAATTCCTCATTCGTCCAGGAGGGTTCCATTGTAGAAAAAGATTCAGTTGTTTCATCTGTTCTATTGAAAGTCTGAGAACTCAGGTTTATATATATATTATACTCTATGTAAGCCCCGCCCACGGGGCGGGAACTCCTGATAATGGACCATAGAAACTAACTGGGATGGGCCTATTGTTATTGTTATTGTTATTGATATTGTATTATGTTCACTGACTTTGGCTCCCTCCTCACTGAGTGCCTGATTTAGCATCAGAATGCCTCGGGCGTCTCCATGGTTTCAGCAGACCATTATAAACAACTGGAAGGTTGAATCTTAAACCTCCATTACGATTTAAGGAGGATTCTCTTTTTTAACACAAAGATTGCCTCCTTAACTGCTCCTTAACTCCTCCTTAACTCCTCCTTCACTCCTCCTTCACTCCTCCTACACTCCTCCTTAAACTCCTCCTTAACTCCTCCTTAACTCCCCCTTAACTCCTCCTTCACACCATCTCTTCTCCTGCTCAGAACCTTCTCCTCACTGTCTTCAATAGAGTGGTTTGTGGCTTTGAGATGAAAGATGCACAGCGCTCTGGGGTCCTGAACTCGAGTGTCTTCTGTGCTGATAAAGCCTCTTGTGCAGTGGCTGTTTAGTCTCACTATGTGGCGCTCTTTACAACTTGCTTCACTGCATTGTATTCTATCCCATGCAGGATGGTGTTGAACGCAGAGCTGAAGTCCTGGTGTAGGTTCCCGGGGGGTCCAGATGCTGCAGGATGAAGTGCCAGGCGTCGCCAACTGTGGACACTTTACTTTAACTCCATTCATTCATTCATTCAGGACATTTCTCTTACTTGAGGACATGTTTTGGCTGCTCCACCTCCGAAAGCACCTTTTACACCAAATGCAGTAAAAGCTTCCAGAGGGAACGACAGAGCGAGGTAAGAGTGAGGTTTAGACAGTTCTTCTGTGGAGTCTCCAGTTCTCCTGCTCCTCCTGGACGCTGTGATGCAGGACACAGAGGGCTGTACCTCCCCTCAAACTGCCCTGCCTGGACCTGCTGACCCCTCCTGACCAGTCCCACCGAGCTGCACTGGGACCTCCGTTGGAGCTTCTAATGTTCTAATGTGACTGTATTTAAGCTGCTCAGTGAGGGACAAATCAGATGTGATTGATTGACTGAAGACACACACTTACTGCCAGCCGTCCTCCACTTGGACCCCGATAGACTGGAAGCGGCACAGAGGGGGCGTGTCCTCTCGGGGGGCGGGGCCAGAGGCCTCCTGGAGACAGTCCACCTGAAGGACAGACACTTTGTCAGGTTCAGTCACGAGGCGCTGCTCGGACTGTAACTGTCAGAGACCCCGTCATCTGACCTGGATGCCCCCCCCCCGCGGGGTTAATGCTGCTGAATAAATATGTTGTCACAGTTTTAGTCAATGTAATATTTCAAACTAAAGTAAAAGAAGTTATTTTACTGAATAAAACTATGACTAAAATTACAAATGTGTTTTTTGTTTGTGAAAAGATATCTTTCGGCTGATTCAAACTATAACTTCATTATTTCACTAAAGCTTCGGCTCAAACCCGTTCTGTTTAGCCGCTCAGGAGGAGCCGCTCAGGAGGAGCCGCTCAGGAGGAGCCGCTCAGGGGGAGCCGCTCAGGAGGAGCCGCTCGTGAGCCGCTCAGGAGGAGCCGCTCAGGGGGATGCCGCTCAGGAGGAGCCGCTCAGAGGGAGCCGCTCAGGAGGTCGAGCCGCTCAGGAGGAGCCGCGCTCAGGAGGAGCCGCTCAGGAGGAGCCGCTCAGGAGGAGCCGCTCAGGAGGAGCGCCGCTCGTGAGCCCTCTCGTGAGCAGCCGCCCGTGAGCCGCCCGTGAGCCGCCCGTGAGCCACCCTTCTCACCTGGATGCCGATGGAGGACAGCTTCCGTCTCGGAGCCGGTGCTTCCTGCGGCTCCTCTGGTGTTAGCGTGGCGTTAGCTTTAGCCACTCCCATTAGCGTCAGGCTAGCTTTAGCTGCTCTGGCGCGGTGGCGCGCTGTCACAGTTGGCGGTTTCCGTGGCAGCGTGGGCTCTGCTGAGGGCGAGGGGCTCACGGCTCTCTCGGAGTGCCGTGGCGTCTCTCGTTTGTCTTTGGGTTAAAGTTTCTCTGGCAGAAAAGAGACAAAAGTTACTCAAGTATGAGCTCTGTTACTTTAAAGGACACTTATTAAACCAAAGTGACTTTCTGAAGCTTTTAACGGTGTTTCTAGTCAAAAACACACCTGACGTTTAGCTTCATTCACACTTTGATTAGTCCGCTCCTTCTGGACTAAAAAAAACACTTGTTCTGAGCATTTCTGCCGTCAAATCACGATCATTACAACTGCGTGCGTGGCTGCATTAGCATGTCGGGACAAGCTAGCGTTTGTTTATCCCAAAGTCATTTTCCAGCGTGGGAAACGCTTGAGTGAGCTGAAGTATGTTGTTTATAGTTAAAATAAGGTTTAGTTCTAAAACATGAGATGCCAATAATAATAGTCCTTTAAAGGTGCACTGCTGTAGGTTGCGTCACGGGCCACTAGGGGTGTCACAATAATGGAAATATTGTGATAATCCAAAGTCTGACCGTAACATCGTGGGCCTCACAATATATCCAATCATAACGCATAAATATACCCTCATTATAACACAAATACAGCGGACCCTCGTTTCTCTTTTGTCAGACACGCAGAGCGTTTGGTCGACATCGTGAGTTAGAGAAAACGCACAGACATACAGCATTTCAGTCCCACTGCCACTGCCAAGCCGAACGCATTCTGTAGCTCCTGCACGAGAGACGGAGGAGGAGACTGAGACTGAGCCTATAGTCCCTAAGCCAATCAGGACGCAGAAAGCAATGCGCTGTAAAAAAAAAAAGCAGTGACAAAACTCTGCGAAAGGTGAAGCGCGTTAGAGCGAGGGACCGCTCGAGCTCATCTTTGTTCTGCACCAGAATTGTATTTTGGCCACCAGATGGCGCGATAAACCACAGGCGATGTGGCGAATGAGATCACGTTCTACAAAACCAGCATGCGAGTGGTCTGGTGAGCGGGCGTGTCCTCCGTGGTCGTGGGTGTTGTGTGCTATGTCCAGGCCCCGCCCCCTGTATAATAACGAGGGATGCAACAATAAGGCTTGTTTTTAAGATTAGGGCCTTAAGATTGCTCAAAAGTGGCGTTGTGGTTGTTCTGTCCCGTTCACACACAGTGCACCTTTAATGAGAACTCAAACAAAGGAAGTGGAAGGATTTGAATTGTCAGAAGAAACTGTCAATCATGTGTTTTCCAGGGTTAGAAGCCCACCCTCACCTCTCCTCACCTGTGTTCCCTGTTTGTTTCTCTGTTGGTTTCCCTGTTTGTTTCCCTGTTTGTTTCCCTGTTTGTTTCTCTGTTTGTTTCCCTGTTTGTTTCTCTGTTGGTTTCCCTGGTGATGGCGGTGATCTGTGGCGGTCTCCTGATGCCGCGTGCCAGGCTGTTGGCGCGCGTGCTGTCCAGACTGTCGGAGGAGTTACTGTGAGCCTGGCTGGACTGGCTGGTGACCTCTGACCTCCGACCCTCCTCCCTCTCCAGGTACGTGTCCTGGGCCGACTCGGTGCTGCTCTGGACCGTGACGGAGATGTAGGGCTTGGAGGTGGTCCGAGGGGGCACAGGGGGCGGGGCCGTGCGCTTACAGGTGGAGACGCAGGTGGAGACTGCAGAGAGAGAGAGAGAGAGAGAGGGTCCAAAGTGTTGTCAAAGTCTCTTCACCTTCACCAGAACATTTGAACTCGGCCTGTGAAGTGAACGTGTGAACTCATGCGATCATAAGACCCCAGAACAAACAGAACCACTTACATCCGTCACCATAACAGCCAGTTACACCTGCAAGTGGCAATGAAGGGCCTTGAACCCACTAAATCTGTTCTTTGGTCGCTTAAATCACAGGCCCATCCATCTCCAACCATCTTCTTCCACTTATCCAGGGCCGGCGGGTCATGGGGGGCCGCGGGGACTCCAAGACTTCCCTCCCGGGAGTCCCACAACATCTGGAGGCTTTAGATACTCAGGATGGATCTCAACCTCCTCCAGAGCCTTGCCACTGCGGAGCTTTAACCACTCTGTGACTTCAGCTTCGGAGATGGACGAGTCCAAGTCCCAGTCTCTGCTTTAACCTCGGACTGAGGGGGTCCTCAAAGCCTTCCTTCCACAATCCGACAACATCCCAAGTTGAGGTCACCTGCTCCACCTGCACTGGACATGGTGTTAATGAAGCACTGCTTTCCCCTCCTGAGGCATCGGACGCGTCGACAGGCCAACCCATCTCCAAACAGAGTCCGTCTCAAGGGTCCAACAAGGTCTAATAGGCCTCCTTCGTCAGCCTTCTTCGCCGTTACTTCCGGCGTCCCCCACTGGGTTCAGGGGGGACATTGCAACCACAGTTCCGAGCAGCCGCATTGACTCCAGCCTCCCCCGAGATCTGGGAGGAGCTCTACTGGATGTGTGAGTTGAAGACCCTGCTGACAGAGGGCTCCACAAGACGTTCCCAACAGCCCCTCACAATACGTTTGGGCCTAAATTTGCCATTGGTCCTGCTATTCCCGTTTCCTCCCCCAGACACGCCCCCTACACCCCCACACATGAGCTAAGGAGCCCAGCGAGGACTTCACAGCCAGATGTTTGGATGAGAGAGGACGAAGACTCAGAAAGAAAAGAAGCACGAAGTGAAATCAATTCTGAAAAAGCTGAGAAACTGGAACAACTAAAGGTCAATTTGTTAATCGTTGCTGTGCCTCCTGATCAAAAAGGTCTAAATGTGGCTTTTCTGTCCCTGGTTACCTGCCCTCTTCTTGTTCGGGGGCCGAGCCGGGGGCCGGTGCATGTCCAGTCTCTGCAGTAAAACAGCCAGTTGTTTCTCTTTGGGGGCCTTGTCCAAACCTGTGGCCCTCAGGTAGGAGTCGAACTGCTGCTTCCACTGAGTCCACTGGGCCGAGAGATCATCTGGGCAGGGGCAGGTGTGGCGGGTGTGGCGGGTGTGGCGAGTGTGGCGGGTGTGGCGGGTGTGGCGGGGTGTGGCGGGTGTGGCGGGTTGTGCGGGTTGTGGCGGAATTGCGCTTGTGGCAGGGTAGGTGTGGCGGTGATGACGGGGAGGAGGGGCCGTTTCAGGGGTCAATGTTTGAAGCCAGGGTCAAAATCAAGGTTTAAATTAAGGAAATAATGGATGAAAAGCAAAGAAAAAAATAAAGAAAAATAATCAAGAACTTAAAATTGAAATGAAATCGAAAATCTGACAAACTTTCTCCAAATGTTCAGACAATTTAAAGTAAAGTAATGGAGTTGCCCCGCCCCCTCTTCTTGTGTGTCGATCATTGGCACTTGCGGCTATATTTTTAATTGTTCTCACAAACATCATCGGGGGCGAGTTCGCCTCACCTGGCTGCTGGGGGAGTCGCTCACCTGTGCACCGGGGAGTCGCACCGGGGGGAGTCGCTCACCTGTGTGCACCGGGGGAGAGTCGCACCTGTGCACCGGGGGAGTCGCTCACCTGTGCTGGTGCTGTACGTCCGACGCTGCTCTCTGTGGGCGGTGGAGACCGTGGACTCCAGGGACAGCGAGTCTTCGTCCTGGGAGCAGCCGCCCTCTGGATCGCCCTCAGGTAACTGTGGTGCGCGAGCGGAAGCAGAAGGGCGGGGCAGGTCCGAGGCAGGTCCCGGGGCAGGTCCGGGGGCGAGTCCTGGGGACTGGGACCGAGAGTCTCTGAAGGTGGACTCAGAGCTGTGGTCCTCGAACCGTCCACTGTCCAAGTCCCGCAGCTGAGGACCAAAGGGAACAGGAAAGGTCATTCTGTGGCTCCTACACAGGAAGTACGGATCTGATACTTGTACTCAGTCCGTCAGTATTCACTCTTCCCTCTGCGAGTAAAGGTGTTTTCAGGCTGCCTCTGGTGAGGTTGTAAAAGAGGCGCACTCTGGAGCGGGGCGAGTGTGGCGTGAAGGCAGCGTTCCCTGCTGAAGGTAAACGTGACTGGAAATGGATTGGATTTGAATGAATGTTTGAATCGGGTTCCACATCAGAGCATTGACCCCTCATCGGACCAGGGAACCGTGTCCAGGCGGCTCAGCTCGTCGTCGCTCGGGGCTCGTGGCAGCGTTTGGGGTGAAAGAGTGTGTGAAGTGAACAAAATGAATGTGGCGCACACCGGGGCCACTCCAGGGGGCGCTCTAACAGTGCGAGAAGCTTAGATTTGAACATTTGTGTTTCTGTCCTCTGAAAATACCAGATCACAAGCTTTATTTCATGCTTTGTTTTCCGATGACATGATGTTACATGTCACGTCATTATTGATTATTATAATTATTGACGATATCAGCATATTTGAGTTATTGTTTCATTTCCATTTAAGAGTGAAGAACGAAGCACTCGGAGAAGCTCGTTATGACCATTCACTTCTGCACGAATAACGGTTCAGTGATAATGGCTTGTGCTTTGTGCAGAGGCCAGCAGAGGGCAGCAGAGGGCAGCAGAGGGGCAGCAGAGGGCAGCAGAGGGCAGCAGAACGCCTCACGCGCTCGAGAACTCTCAGAGCTTCGTCTTCTTCATCATCATCATCATCAGTCCATTAAAGCAGAACAGGCCAGTTCAAAAGAGAGTTTTACTGAAAGTCAAGCAGCCATTAAACTCTTGAAAATGAACCGCTTTGACTCATGATCGCAGCCGTTGAGAACCTCACGAGCAGAACATCACGAGCAGAACATCACGAGCAGAACATCAACATCAGCGCAGAACATCACGCGCAGAACATCACGAGCAGAACATCACGCGCAGAAAACATCACGAGCAGAACATCACGCGCAGAACATCACGCGCACAAACCAGCGCTGACGCTACTTCTACTTTCAGTCTCAAATCCAGAATATAAGTATGTAAAAAAGTATTTCAGATAAGAGTCCTTTTAACTGGACGTGTGTGTGAAAGACAAAACATCCGTCACAAATGTTCAACTCTTTTTACTCACAGTGAGAAGAGAAACCGCTCTTTCTGGAGCCACAGCTGCCCTGAGACAGACCTCACTCGCCCACCACACCGACTGTACCTGTCCCATGTGACTGCGACGAGCCAATGAGCTCACAGCTTCTCTCAGGTCCTCGTCGTCCCATCCAGACGACACTGGTTCCTCCCAGAGCAAGGTCCAGCCTGTCGCCCCCCAAAGGGTGAGTCTGGTCCAGGGCGATGAGGAGAGGAACATCTCCTGGAGGGACGGAAGACAAGCTGCGGAGGAGAGGAGAGGAGGAGGTGGAGGAGGAGGAGGAGGAGGAGGAGGCAGGAGGAGGAGGAGGAGAGAAGGAGGAGAGAGAGAGGAGAGGAGGAGGAGGAGAGGAGGAGAGGAGGGAGGCAAGGAGGAGGAGGGGAGAGGAGGAGAGTGAGGAGGAAGGGGGAGGAGGAGAGGGAGGAGGAAGGGAGGAGGAGAGAAGAGGAGGAGAGGAGAGGAAAGAGAGGAGGAGGAGAGGCAGGGAGGAGGAGGAGGAAAAGGAGGAGAGGAAGGAGGAGGAGAGGAGAGGAGAGAGGAGGAGGAAAGGAGGAGGAGGAGGATGAGAAGGAGGAGGAGGGATGAGAGGAGAGAGAGAGATAAAGGACGAGGAGGGAGGAGGAGGAGGAGAGGAGGAAGAGAGAGGAGAGAGAGAGGAGAAGGAGGAGAGAAGGAGGAGAGGAGAGGGGCGTGAGGAGAGAGGGAGGAGAGGAGGAGGAGGCAGAGGAGGAAAGAGGGAGGCAGGAGGAGGGGAGGAGGAGGAGGAGGAGGAGAGAAGGAGGAGAGAGGAGAGAAGAGAAGGGAGGAGAGGAGGAGAGGAGGAGAGGAAGGATGGAGGAGGGGAGGGGTGAGGAGGATGGGAGAGAAGGATGAGGAGAGGTAGGAGGAGGAGGAGAGAAGGAGGAGGAGGGTGAGGAGGAGAGGGAGGAGAAGGAGGAGTGAGGAGGAGGAGGAGGAAGAGGAGGAAAGAGGTAGGAGAGAAGGAGGAGGAGTGAGGAGGGGTTGAGGAGGAGAGGAGGAGGAGGAGGAGAGGAGGAAGAGGAGGAGGAGAGAGAAGGAGGAGGAGAGGCAGGGGTGAGGAGGAGAGGGAGAGGAGGAGGAGGAGAGGAGAGAAGGAGGAAGAGAGGGAGAGAAGGAGGAGAGGAAGAGAGGAGGAGAAGGAGTAGGAGGAGAAGAAGAGGCGGAAGTAGAGGAGGAGGAGGAGGAGGAGGAGAGCGAAGAGGAGGAAGAGCGAGGAGGAGGAGGAGCGAGTAGGAGGAAAGGAGGGGGAGAGAGAAAGGAGAGGAGGCAGGAGAGAGAGGAGAGAGAAGGAGGAGAGGGAGGAGAGGAGGAGAGAGGAGGAGGGAGGAGGAGAGGAGGAGGAAGGTAGGGGAGGAGAGGAAGAGAAGGAGGGAGAGGGAGGAAGAGGAGGAGGTGAGGAGGAGAGGGAGAGAAGCGAGGGAGGAGGAGGAAGAGAGGAGGAGGAGGAGAGGGAAGAGGGAGGGAGAGGAGGATGGAGGAGGAGGAGAGAAGGAGGAGTCGAGGAGAGGAGGGAGGAAGAGAGGAGTTGAGAGGAGGAGGAAGAGGAGGAGGAGGAAGAGGGAGAAGAAGGAGGAGGAAGAGGAGGAGGAAGGAGAGGAGGAGAGGAGGAGAGAGGAGGAGGAGGAGAGAAGGAGGAGGAGGAGGAGGAGGAAGAGGCAGGAAGAGGAAGGAGGGGATGGAGAGAAGAGAGGAGGGGAGGAGGAGAGTAAGAGAGGAGGAGAGGAGGAGAAGAGGACGAGGAAAGGAGGAGAGGAGAGGGAGGGGAAAAAGAAGCCGTCAGAGTCTGGAACACGATAGAAACATCACGCTGAGTTCCAGTTTTCCTCAGAATTCGGGATCTGTATTGACAAATGTAAATTTAAAGTTTTGGTGCTAACGACGGCCAATCACACGGTCGAGTTCAGAAGCAACATGACGGTGCGCCCCCTTCTGGACATGTTCTGCATCATTGTAGTGCATCAAAAGTACGCAGAGGGCACATGACTGGCCCAGCTGCTGACGCACTGCGATGTGAAGCAGCTCCCAGTGGATAGACAGTGGGCACCTTTTGGGGCTCGCGTTCATCGCGGGGGTGCAAGGCACATGACTAACATGTGATACAAACCCAAGCTCCGCCCCCATTCTGATATTCATAATATTGTTACGTTTAGAAAAGGTCTTTTAGTTCTGGGGTCTTTATCTGTTTTTATGGGTTTGCTTGCTGCCAGATGTTGCAGTTCAAAGGGTACCTCGTGACAGGGCAAAGCTCAAATACGACATTACGCGAACATGGTTTAAAAAACAATGCATTTAAAGAATAAAGAACCTTTGCGACGTGAGACATGGCCAAAGTAAAGTAACTAGCTTCAGACTTAAACATACGGTCAATTAGCATTAGCTCAGGACATTGTTGGGATCAGTGGTATTCGTGGTAGCATGGTGGTTATGCATTACGTGGTTGTTTCCAGCGTGGTGCGTGTTCATGTGGTATGGCTCATAGGTGGTATGTTCATGATAATCGTGCATGTGGTATGTCTACGTTAGTTCGTGGTTTGTCAGGAGTTGCATGGTAGGCTATGCCACCATGTGGTATTGTCCATGTGGGTATGTCCAGTGGTATGTCCATGTGGTATGTCATGTGGGTATGTCCATGTATGTTCACGTGGATATGGCTTATGTGGGTATGTTACGTGGTAATGTTCACGTGGTATGTTCAGTTGTATGTCCACTGTGGTATTCCAGTGGTATGTCCATTGTCATGTTCACGTGGTAGTTCATGTTGTATGTCCATGTGGTATGTCCATGTGGTATGTCAATGTGGATGTATCACGTCGGTATATTCATGTATGTCCATGTTGGTAGTTCATGTTTGGTACTGTCCATGTATGTTCAAGTGGTATGTTCATGTGGTATGCCCATGTGGGTTATGTTCATGTGTATTTCATCTCAATGTCCATGTGGTATGTTCATGTTGGTCATGTTCACGTGGTATGTTTCATGTGGTATGTCCATGTGGTATGTCCATGTATGTTCACGTGGTATGTTCATGTCACGGTATGCTCACGTGGTAGTTCACGTGGTATTTCACTGTGGTATGTCCATGTGTGTATGTCCATGTGGTATGTACCATGTGGATGTCTCATGTGGTATGTTCCGTGGTATTTAACGTGGTATGTTCATGTTGTAGTCCATGTGTATTCATGTGGTATGTCCATGTATGTTTCCACGTGGTATGTTCATGTTGTATGTCCATGTGGTATGTCCATGTGGTATGTCCATGTGGTATGTTCACGTGGTATGTTCATGTATGTCCATGTGGTATGTTCATGTGGTATGTCCATGTATGTTCACGTGGTATGTTCATGTGGTATGCCCATGTGGTATGTTCATGTGGTATGTTCATGTATGTCCATGTGGTATGTTCATGTGGTATGTTCACGTGGTATGTTCATGTGGTATGTTCATGTGGTATGTTCACGTGGTATGTTCATGTTGTATGTTCATGTTGTATGTTCATGTGGGATGTTCATGCTGTATGTTCATGTCGTATGTTCATGTATGTTCATGTTGTATGTTCATGTGGTATGTTCATGTGGTATGTTCATGCTGTATGTTCATGTCGTATGTTCATGTTGTATGTTCATGTTGTATGTTCATGTGGTATGTTCATGCTGTATGTTCATGCTGTATGTTCATGTCGTATGTTCATGTTGTATGTTCATGTTGTATGTTCATGTTGTATGTTCATGTATGTTCATGTATGTTCATGTTGTATGTTCATGTACGTTCATGTTGTATGTTCATGTACGTTCATGTTGTATGTTCATGTTGTATGTTCATGTTGTATGTTCATGTATGTTCATGTACGTTCATGTTGTATGTTCATGTCGTATGTTCATGCTGTATGTTCATGTCGTATGTTCATGCTGTATGTTCCTGTTGTATGTTCATGTTGTATGTTCATGTTGTATGTTCATGTCGTATGTTCATGTCGTATGTTCATGTTGTATGTTCATGTTGTATGTTCATGTTGTATGTTCATGTCGTATGTTCATGTTGTATGTTCATGTCGTATGTTCATGCTGTATGTTCATGTCGTATGTTCATGCTGTATGTTCCTGTTGTATGTTCATGTTGTATGTTCATGTCGTATGTTCATGTTGTATGTTCATGTTGTATGTTCATGTCGTATGTTCATGTTGTATGTTCATGTCGTATGTTCATGTTGTATGTTCATGTCGTATGTTCCTGTTGTATGTTCATGTTGTATGTTCATGTCGTATGTTCATGTTGTATGTTCATGTCGTATGTTCATGTCGTATGTTCATGTCGTATGTTCATGTTGTATGTTCATGTCGTATGTTCATGTTGTATGTTCATGTCGTATGTTCATGTCGTATGTTCATGTTGTATGGCATGACTCTCACGTCCACCTTTGTCCAGTGCACTTATTACTTAATGAACTTATTGAGTGACGTGACGTGTAAAACCAGCAGCATTGGTGGGAAGAATGTTTTGAGTCACAGAAGGCTGAAGACCTGCATTCAAACGTATTTCCTGTCCAATCAGAGAACTGTATTCTGAGTACTTACAATACTTTCACACTGACTTCATGATATTACCGTGTAAAAACACAGGACTAACGAGTCGCCACAAGAGCGGTCTCCAGTTTTCCCACAAACACTGCAGTTCAGTTCTGAATAACACGATGAGAAACAAAACTTACTCATTAGATTTGACTAAAGGAACTCCAAAAGTACAAACTTATATTCGGGTGATGTATTTTACATGCACAAAGTTATTTCCCAACACCAGAACCACTTACCTTTCTGTGAAAACCTTATAAATGTAAAACGACACGTGCTTGGATGAGTCTAAGTGACACATGGGATGAACTTACTCCTAAAAGTCTTATATCATCTAGATGAACGCTAACTGCTCTGAGAGGAGCCGAGCCCCGCCTCCTCTGAGCTCCTCGGCCTCTCTGAGCCGCACTGACCTGCTCATGGACCGGCCCAGCTGGTGCAGGGCCACACTGTGGTGCTGGTGATGGACCGGCGACCACAGAACGTCCAGGTCGTGTCCGTGAAGGAACCCAAAGTCCACCGTCCTGCTGCTGCTCGTCACCACCAGGGGGCAGAGTGTTAGCAGAGGTTTGTGCACTTAAGCTCGACTGACCTTTGTATGCTTTTATATGTTCTTAATATAAAACCCTTTGGGCGTCTGTGTCGCTGTAAAATGCTCTATAAACTAAACCTGATTGACAGGTCACATGAGCCATGTTTCCACTGGTTCTTTTTGTCCTGTTCAGTCCTAAAGTGTCTCAGTCTTAAGTCTCTGGTCTGGTCTTGGATCTGAGAGGTTCTAACTCCCAAAGCGGTCTGGCTCTTGGGCTCCTGGTGGACTTTAGCTCAGGAGGAGCTCCACACCACAGCCAGATGATTGGACAAGAGAGAACGCACTCAGGCCAAAACAAGACAACAAAAAGCAGAGAAACACAAACGCAACTTAAAGGGAAAAAACGTGACTACAAGAAACAAAAACACAACTGGGAGACTATTAGCGACAAAAGGTGACCAAGAGAGACAAAGGAAACCCCAAAAGAGCTCCTAAAAGTGACCAAATGCGACAAAAACTCAACCAGAAGCAACAAAATGTAACTTAAAGCAACAAAAAGTGACAGAAACGTGACTAAAAGTGACAGAATCCTCAAACTCTGACTTGATCTCGTGCTAAAGCGCTGTGTTTCCACTGATGCTAACTTATATGTTGAGCCTTAGCAACACAAAGCTAGCATAGCGCGTTAGCAACAGCCGTTTCCTGTTTGTGGCGTTGTCAAGAGCCCAGATGTGATGTTTCCAGGTCAGAATGCGTCTGACATGATTCCATAAAGAGAGGTTCAAACGCGGCGTCGAGGCTTTGCACACAGGGAAAGACATGAGGCAAAACTGTTCCTGGTGCACGCTTTAGCCACGCCCCTCACACACTAACTGAGAAATGACTAAAGGTGTTTTTGCTCAGATCAACCTCAGGAGTCAAAGAAAGAGAAACATGAGTTATGTTTGGGCGACGTAACAAGAGCCAGTCGAAACGAGGTAACAGTGGTAGAAGTAGTAGTAGTAGTAGTAGTAGTATTAGTATTAGTAGTAGTAGTGGTAGCAGTAACAGTAGTAGTATTAGTAGTAGCAGTAGCAGTAGTAGTAATACTAGTAGTAGCAGTACAGTAGTAGTATTAGCAGTAGTAGAAGCAGTAGCAGTAGTAGTAGTAATAGTAGTAGCAGTAACAGTAGTAGTATTAGTAGTAGTATTAGTAGTAGTAGTAGCAGTAACAGTAGTAGTATTAGCAGTAACAGTAGTATTAGTAGTATTAGTAGTAGCAGTAGCAGCAGCAGCAGCAGCAGTAGCAGTAGTAGTAGTAGCAGAGTAGTAGTAGTAGCAGCAGTAGTAGTAGTATAGTAGTAGTACTAGTAGTAGTAGTAGCAGTAACAGTAGTAGTATTAGCAGTAACAGTAGCAGTAGTATTAGTAGTAGCAGTAGCAGCAGCAGCAGCAGTAACAGCAGTAGTAGTAGCAGTAGTAGTATTAGTAGTAGTAGCAGCAGCAGCAGTAACAGTAGCAGCAGCAGCAGTAGCAGTACCGAGTAGTATATTAGTATAGTAGTAGCAGCAGCAGTAGCAGCAGCAGCAGTAGTAGTAGCAGCAGCAGCAGCAGCAGTAGCAGTAGTAGTAGTAGTAGAAGCAGCAGTAGTAGTAGCAGCAGCAGCAGCAGCAGTAGTAGCAGCAGTAGTAGCAGCAGCAGTGTAAGTAGCAGCAGCAAGCAGCAGCAGTAGCAGTAGTAGTAGTAGTAGTATTAGTATAGTAGTAGCAGCAGCAGCAGCAGCAGCAGCAGTAGTAGCAGTAGTAGCAGCAGCAGTAGTAGTAGGCAGCAGCAGCAGCAGCAGCAGCAGTAGTAGTAGCAGTAGTAGTAGTAGTAGTAGCAGCAGTAGCAGCAGCAGCAGCAGTAACAGCGTAGTAGTAGCAGTAGTAGTATTAGTAGTAGTAGCAGCAGTAGTAGCAGCAGCAGCAGTAACAGTAGCAGCAGCAGCAGTTAGCAGTACCAGTAGTAGTATTAGTAGTAGTAAGGCACAGTCACAGTGAAGGCAGCAGCAGCAGTAGTAGCAGTAGTAGTAGTAGTAGTGGTAGTAGTGACCGTACTTCCTCGGGGGCAGCTGCTCACTGAGGCTCTGCTGTGTGGCTCTCAGGTAACTCTGCCTCCGGGCGGAGCTCTTGGGCGATGGTTTGGGGCTGAAGTCGGAGTCGTCGCTGTCGGCCGTGTCGCCCATGGCCTTCACGTAGCTGCCGCTCCTCATGCGCCGACAGGGGATCTCCATGGCCCCGCCCCTGCCCATGGCCCCGCCCCGGCCCAGGCTGCTGCTCCAGTCGTGCTGCGGCGAGAGAGAGATGACATGAATGGACCAGATCTGAGCCAGGACCAGGAGGACCACAGCTGGAGGGTGGTGGTGCACGTTCAGGGTCCTAAGAACCCAGTCCGGCCTGAATGCTTTCTTCGGCAGGACAGGCGCAATGTGATATGGGGAGAGGGACAGACATTCGGCAAATGGTCGAAGGGAGGAATCAAACCCACAACTGTTTTCTACGTAAAAGAAGAACTTAGTTTGGTTGTTTTTTCAGTGCTGGTGATGTTCTGGCCATGAAGGTTCCCGATTGGTTCATCAATGTTTTGGACTGTTAAAGATTGAAAGAAGTTATTTTAATTATTTATTGTACTTTGTCTTCCAAATACAACAGCTACTCTTTTTTCTAGCAATCTGAAGTGAGGAGACCCGTGTGGAGGTTCTGGATGCGCCCGCACTCACCCGCCTCCCGACCTGCAGGTAGTTGGTGCTGAGCTCTTGTTGGCAGGACTTGGACTTGAACATGGACCGGTCCAGAGTGTGCGCCCCCTGCTGGAGGAGCTGGCGCGGCGGCTGTCCCATGGTCAGAGCGGACCAGGAGCCTCCTTTGACGTAGTCCTGATCGGCGACCCCCAGAGACCCCAGACCCAGACTCGGCTCCCCTCGGCTCGGGACAGAGAACTTCATGTCGCCGCTGCTTTTGGACGAGCTGATGGTGTTGTAGCCGCTGTGGATGTATCTCTGCTGAGGGCTGTGACGGGACGAGAAGGACACAGAGCCATGACGCATTAGCATTAGTATTAGCATTAGCATTAGCAACCGGATGTTTACATGGTCCGAGAACTCAAGATGAAAAAGGAAACAGATTTCAACTGCACATTTTCAGGAGCCTGTGATCCCAGCGTTCATGGTCCGACAACAACCTGAACCTGTGGTAGTTTCAAAAATGTTTGCAACGGTTTTTAAATGTGAGATTAAAAATAATATAAAAATACTACCGTGAAGAGACCGCACATTTACACAGCCAAAAGGTGTGTGCTAACAATGCTATGTATGCTAACAATGCTATGTATGCTAATAATGCTGTATATGTTAACAAATCTGTGTATGCTAACAAAGCTGGTATGTATGCTAACAAAGCTGTGTATGTTAACAAAGCTGTGTATGCTAACAAATCTGTGTATGCTAACAAATCTGTGTATGCTAACAAATCTGTGTATGCTAACAATGCTATGTATGCTAACAATGCTATGTATACTAATAATGCTGTGTATGTTAATAAATCTGTGTATGCTAACAAATCTGTGTATGCTAACAAAGCTGGGTATTCTAACAAATCTGTGTATGCTAACAAATCTGTGTATGCTAACAAATCTGTGTATGCTAACATGCTAAGCTGGGTATGCTAACAAATCTGTGTATGCTAACAAAGCTGGGTATGCTAACAAATCTGTGTATGCTAACAAATCTGTGTATGCTAACAAATCTGTGTATGCTAACAAAGCTGGGTATGCTAACAAAGCTGTGTATGCTAACAAATCTGTGTATGCTAACAAATCTGTGTATGCAAATCTGGGTATGCTAACAAATCTGTGTATGCTAACAAAGCTGGGTATGCTAACAAAGCTGTGTATGCTAACAAATCTGGGTATGCTAACAAATCTGTGTATGCTAACAAATCTGTGTATGCTCACAAATCTGGGTATGCTAATAAATCTGTGTATGCTCACAAATCTGGGTATGCTAACAAAGCTAGCGCACCTAGCAAGAGCGTTGACGCGACAGTGGTCAAAGCGATAGGAGCGCTGCACTTGTAGTTTAGCTGAAAGTCAAACGCCGCTAACGTGGAGCAGAAGATATATTTTCCACAGAAAAAGATAAAAACGATAAAAACACAGCAAGTGTCGGAAGTTGTCCCATATTTTCTTAAACCCCAGAATATTTTTTTTTTTGTCGTGAACAAAATTCTCAACGGAAGAATGTGCTTTGGTGACAAAAGTCCAGAAAAACCCTTATGACCGTGTTCTCCTTGAAGTGGATCACGGAGATGTTGCTCACCTCTGGAGCCCCTCGTGCCCGCCCAGCCGGCCCATGGTGTGGTGGTAGCTGCTCACGTCGCTGCTGTCCAGGTCGTCGGAGCTCCAGTAGCCGGACATGTTCGACCTCGGCCTGCGCTTGGGTTCTTTTGTCGCTCGGTCTTTACTCTTCGCCCGTCTGTTCTGTTTCCCTCCGTCCTCCGTGCTCGACGACCCGCCGCCGCTGCCCGACGACCTGCCGTTCACGTTGCCCTTCATCTGCTGCCCCTCCAGCGACTGCGACTTGGCGAAAAGCTTCTGCACCGAGTTCAGCATGTAGCGAATCCTCCCCGGGCTGTCCGTGCGCTGCTTGGCGTGCGCGATCGCCGCCGTCGTCCGGTGGAACTGCAGCGTGCTGAACCCGTCTCGGCCTCCCGGAAGCGCCTTGTCGAACTCCAGCAAACTCTGCGGGATCTGACTTTTGCCGCCGTGGTGTGAAATGGTGGCGGATCCGCTCGTGATCATCGGGGTCCTTAAACCCGACATGCCCATTCCCGGTTGCATTCCCAACGACAGAGAAGTCCCCAACGTTCCCATTCCTCCGAGGCTTTCCGGAGGCGAGAAGTCTTGGGGGTCGTAGGAGTTGTAGTGGACCCCGGGGAAGGTGCTGCTGTTGGGGATCTGATTGTTGAGGACGCAGTCTGGGCCCAGGGAGCCGGGGTTGTTGGAGTAAAGGCGGGGGTCCATGGTGCCGTAGCGGTCCACGGTGGCGGGAGTGAGGAGGTAAGGGCTGCGGGGGAGCGTGCTGCTGCCCATGCTGTTTTTCGGCGGATAGAGCGCCTCCCGGTGGTGCGAAGACGAAGCGGGGTCGCAGGAGTCGGACACGTGCCGGTTGCGGTTGACCCCGAGCCCCTTCATAGCGGCGAGGGCGGCCCCGTTTTCAGAGGAGCGCTGGGAGACGAGCGGCGAGTGTCCTGCAAGAGAGAAGTTTGGGTTTACCAAAACAGTTTTCTAAAAGCCGCGGCCGAGATGAGGGTCTTATAGTGTAACGATTATGACAATAATACTAATAATAATAATAATACTAATATTGATAGTAATAATAATTTTTATTGTTTTTCGTCCTCGTTCGCTCTTTCATTCATTCATTTTTATGTATTTATTCCTTTGACCAAAGTGAAGCACACATTGTGATCACCAGCAGAGGGCGCCACTTCTTAATGTCCCAGAATGCATCACTCCATCACAGGCGAAGGGAAAGGAATTATTTCTCTTTTTTTTTTTAAATTAGATTTTTAAACTTTTTCTACATGAACACTCCCCCCTCCCCTCTCCCCTCCCCTCTTTCCCCCTCTCTCCTCCCCTCTTTCCCCTCTCTCTCCCTCTTTCCCCTCTCTCCTCCCCTCTTTCCCCTCTCTCCTCCCCTCTTTCCCCTCTCTCCTCATCTCTCCCCCCTCTCCCCCTTCCCCTCCTCCCCCTCCGCTCTCCTCCCCCTCTCCGCTCCCCTCCCCCTCTCCGCTCTCCTCCCCTCTCTGCTCTCTCCCCCTCTCCCTCTTCTCCCCCCTCTCCCTCTCTCTCTCCCTCTCCCCTCTCCGCTCTCTCCCCTCCCCCTCCTCCCCTCTCCTCCCCTCTCCTCCCCTCTCCCCTCTCTCTCCCCCTCTCCCTCCCCCTCTCCCTCTCCGCTCTCTCTCCTCTCCCCATCTCCCCTCTCTCTCTCCTCTCCCCTCTCTCCTCTCTCTCCCCTCTCTCCCCCCCTCTCCCTCTCGTCCTCTCTCCCCTCTCTCCTCTCCCCTCTCTCCTCTCTCCTCCCCTCTCCTCCCCCCCCTCTCCTCTCTCTCTCCCCTCTCTCCTCTCCCTCTCTCCTCTCTCCTCCCCTCCTCTCCTCCCCCTCTCCTCCCTCCCCCTCTCCCTCTCTCCTCTCCCCTCTCTCCTCTCTCCTCTCCCCTCTCCCCCCCTCTCCCCTCTCTCTCTCATCCTCTCTCTCTCCTCTCTCCTCTCCCTCTCTCCCCTCTCCTCTCTCTCCTCCCTCCTCTCCTCCCTCTCTCCCCCCTCTCCCCCTCTCTCTCTCTCTCCCCTCTCTTCTCCTCTCTCCTCTCCCCCTCTCTCTCCCCTCTCTCTCCTCTCCTCTCTCCTCTCCCCTCTCCCTCTCTCTCTCTCTCCCCCTCTCTCCTCTCTCTCCCCCCTCTCTCCTCCCCCCTCTCCCCTCTCTCCCCTCTCTTCAGATGGACTCAGACTTGAACTTTAACAGCCACGTCAGATCAATCACATCAGCAGCTTTTAAACCATCTAAAAACATTGCCAAAATCAAAAGTCTAGTGTCTAAACCAGACCTGGAGAGACTTATCCATGCGTTTGTCTCTAGTAGATTAGACTACTGTAACGGCCTGCTCACTGGCCTCTCCAAACGAGCTGTAAAACAGCTGCAGTACATCCAGAACGCCGCTGCTCGGGTCCTGACTAGAACCAGGAAGTACGATCACATTAGTCCTGTGCTCAGGTCTCTGCACTGGCTCCCTGTGGCTCAGAGAAATAGACTTCAAAGCAGCTCTGCTTGTATACAAGTCTCTCCATGGCCTAGCACCAAAGTACATCTCGGACATGTTAGTGCCATATGAACCATCTCGGACTCTGAGGACCTCAGGGACCGGCCTCCTGCTGGTGCCCCAGAGTCAGACTAAACATGGGGAATGTGCGTTTCAGTTTTATGCAGCTAAAATCTGGAACAGTCTTCCTGAGGGTGTGAGACAGGTTCTACTCTGGCAATGTTCAAATCTAAACTAAAAACTGTTTTGTTTGGCTGTGCATATGACTGAAATGCTTTTCTTTGCACTCTTCTCTTTTATGTCTTGAACTAAGATTGTGATTTCTGCCATGTCTTTGTGATTTTAATGCATTTTTTCCTGTTGTGAAGCACTTTGAATTGCCTTGTGTACGAATTGTGCTCTACAATAAACTTGCCTTTGCCTCTGCCCCCTCTCCCCCCCTCTCTCCTCCCCCTCTCTCACCCCTCTCCCCCCCTCTCCCCCCCTCTCCTCTCTCCCCCCTCCCCCTTCTCCTCTCTCCTCCCCCCTCTCCCCTCTCCCCCCTCTCTCCTCCCCCCTCTCCCTCTCTCCTCCCCTCTCTCCCCCCCTCTCTCCTCCCCCCCTCTCTCCCCTCTCTCTCCCCCTCTCCCCTCTCCCCTCTCTCCCCCCTCTCCCTCTCCTCCTCTCTCCCTCTCTCTCCCCCTCTCCTCCCCTTCTCCCCCCTCTCCCCTCTCTCTCCCCCTCTCCCCTCTCTCCTCCCTCTCCCCCTCTCTCCTCCCTCTCCCCCCTCTCTCCCTCTCCCCCCCTCCTCCCCCCTCCTCTGGACCCTAGACTCAAGCACAGATTGTAGTAGTAAAAGCTGCAGGAGCTGGAGCGAGTCTGAGCCAAACGATCTTCAGTCCAACAGCGACTGAGACGACAAACGTGTCAAACGACAGAAGACTAAATCAGGTCTGAACCAGGTCTGAACCAGGACTGAACCAGGACCTGAACCAGGTCTGAAACCAGGTCTGAACCAGGTCTGAACCAGGTCTGGTCTGAACCAGGTCTGAAACCAGACTGAACCAGGTCTGAACGAACCCAGGTCTGAACCAGGTCTGAACCAGGTCTGAACCAGGTCTGAACCAGGTCTGAACCAGGTCTGAACCAGGACTGAACCAGGTCTGAACCAGGACTGACCAGGAACTGAACCAGGTCTGAACAGGAGTCTGAACCTGACCAGGTCTGAAACAGGACTGAAACCAGGTCTGAACCAGGTCTGAACCAGGTCGGGACTGAACCAGGACTGAACCAGGACTGAACCAGGACTGAACCAGGACTGAACCAGGTCTGAACCAGGTGAACCAGGACTGAACCAGGTCTGAACCAGGACTGAACCAGGACTGAACCAGGTCTGAACGAACCAGGACTGAACCTGAACCAGGTCTGAACCAGGACTGAACCAGGTCTGAACCAGGACTGAACAGGTCAGGACTGAACCAGGTCTGAAAACCAGGTCTGAACCAGGTCTGAACCAGGTCTGAACCAGGTCTAAACCAGGTCTGAACAAGGTCTAAACCAGAACCATGACTGAGTTGGGACTGAACCAGGTCTGAGCGTCTGGTCTCACTGCTGAGCCTCCATCTGTTGCTCCTCAGAGATCATGACCTGATCTTCTGTTACAGACGAGCTGAGATAACCTACAGGACTAAAACTGGTCTAAAGAGGACTAAACTGGTAAAACTGGACTAAAGCTGGACTAAAATGGACAAACTGGACTAAAGCTGGACTAAAACTGGACTAAAACTGGACTAAAGCTGGACTAAAACTGGACTAAAACTGGACTAAACTGGAAACTAAAGCTGGACTAAAACTGGACTAAAACTGGACTAAAGCTGGACTAAAGCTGGACTAAAACTGGACTAAAACTGGACTAAAGCTGGACTAAAACTGGACTAAAGCTGGACTAAAGGATGGACTTAAAGACTGGACTAAAGATGGACTAAAGCTGGACTAAAACTGGACTAAAACTAATGGACTAAAGACTGGACTAAAGATGGACTAAAGATGGACTAAAGCTGGACTAAAACTGGACTAAAAGCTGGACTAAAGATGGACTAAAGTGGACTAAAGCTGGACTAAAGATGGACTAAAGCTGGACTAAATGGACTAAAACTGGACTAAAAACTGGACTAAAAAGCTGGACTAAAGATGGACTAAAGACTTGGACTAAAGCTGGACTAAAGATGGACTAAAGCTGGACTAAAGCTGGACTAAACTGGACTAAAGCTGGACTAAAACTGGACTAAAGCTGGACTAAAGATGGACTAAAGATGGACTAAAGCTGGACTAAAATGGACTAAAACTGGACTAAAAACTGGACTACAATCTGGACTAAAAACTCAGGACTAAAAGCAGGACTAAAAGCAGGACTAAAAGCAGGACTAAAGCAGGACTAAAAGCAGGACTAAAGCAGGACTAAAGCAGGTCTAAAGCAGGACTAAAGCAGAGGACTAAAGCAGGACAGGTCCTAAAGCAGGACTAAAGCAGGACTAAAGCAGGACTAAAGCAGGACTAAAGCAAGGACTAAAGCAGGCTAAAGCAGGACTAAAGCAGGACTAAGCAGGAATAAAGCAGGACTAAAGCAGGACTAAAGCAGGTCTAAAGCAGGACCAAAGCAGGACTAAAGCAGGACTAAAGCAGGACTAAAGCAGGACTAAAGCAGGACTAAAGCAGGACTAAAGCAGGACTAAAGCAGGACTAAAAGCAGGTCTAAAGCAGGCTAAAGGAAGTCTAAAGCAGGTCTAAAGCAGGTCTAAAGCAGGTCTAAAGCAGGTCTAAAGCAGGTCTAAAAGCAGGACTAAAGCAGGTCTAAAGCAGGACTAAAGCAGGACTAAAGCAGGTCTAAGCAGGACTAAAGCAGTCTAAAGCAGGACTAAAGCAGGTCTAAAGCAGGACTAAAGCGTATGTGTAGTTGACAGTGCGACCAGCAGAGGGCGCTGCTGTGCAGAACAGACGCCGCTGACTCACACTTTGGACTGTTTACTTCAAATGTAAAATAATCCTCATAAATCCGTCCGGTCTGGACTGTGAAGACGCGGGAACGAAGGTCAAAACAAACACGGCCATAAATAAACCCGTCCATCCTTTTTCTCCCTTTATCCGAGTCTTGGAGAAAGGACTCAAGTAAAAGTACAGTTTTGGTAAAGTACTGCCTGCAGTTTCCCCCGAGGCGGTGGACAGAATGGATGTAACATGAGTAAAGTACTGCTCTGCTCGAGTATTTCCACCATTTTAAACTCCTCATTTAAAAAAGGATGAAGTCGTGTTCAAGTAGCAGCGTTTTCCCTGTTCCGTGAAGCCCGTTCAAGTACTTACGTAACGCTCATTGAAGTACTTTGTGTACAAACTGTGCTCTACAAACAAACTTTATCAAACGTACAAGTTGCAAACAAAAAATACAATAATAATAATTACTACGAGTATTTTAACAACTGAACACCGCTTCTGTCGTCTCTGCTCCTTCACACGCTTCACAGGAGAGGGGGAGGAGAGGGGGAGGGAGAGGGGGAGAGAGAGAGGGAGGAAAGAGGAGAGGGGGAGGAGAGGGGGTGGAGAGGGGGAGGAGAGGGGGAGGAGAGGCGGAGGAGAGGGGGTGGAGAGAGAGAGGGGGAGGAGAGGGGGAGGAAAGAGGAGAGGGGAGGAGGAGGGAGGGAGGAGAGAGGGGGAGGAGAGGGGGAGGAGGAGGGGGAGGAGAGGGGGTGGAGGAGAGGGGGAGGAGAGAGGGGGAGGAGAGAGGGAGGAGAGGGGGAGGAGAGAGGGGAGAGGGAGAGAGGGGGAGGAGGAGGGGGAGGAGAGAGGGGAGGAGAGAGGGAGGGAGGGGGAGGGAGAGAGGGAGGAGAGGGGGAGGAGAGGGGAGGAGGAGAGGGAGAGAGAGAGGGGAGGAGAGGGGGTGGAGAGAGGAGAGGGGAGAGGAGAGGGGGAGGAGAGGGGGTGGAAGAGAGGAGAGGGGGGAGGAGAAGGGGGAGGAGAGGGGGTGGAGGAGGGGGAGGAGAGGGGGAGAGAGAGGAGAGGGGGAGGAGAGGGGAGGAGAGAGGAGAGGGGGAGGAGAGGCGGAGGGGAGGGGGTGGAGAGGGGAGGAGAGAGGGGGAGGAGAGGCGGAGGAGAGGGGGTGGAGAGAGGAGAGGGGGAGGAGAGGGGGAGGGAGGGAGGAGGAGAGGGGGAGGAGAGGGGAGGGAGGGGAGGAGGGGGGGAGAGGGGGGAGAGAGGAGAGAGGGGGGAGGGGGTGGAGAGGGGGTGGAGAGAGGGGGGAGAGGGGGAGGAGGGAGGAGAGGGGGAGGGAGAGGGAGAGAGAGGGAGAGAGGGGAGAGAGAGGAGAGGGGAGGAGAGGGGAGAGGAGAGGGGGAGGAGAGGGGGAGGAGAGGGGAGAGGGGGAGGAGAGGGGGTGGAGAGGGAGGGGGAGAGGGGGAGGAGAGGGGGAGGAGAGGGGGGAGAGGGAGGAGAGGGGGAGGAGAGGGAGGGAGGAGGAGAGGGGAGGAGAGGGGAGGAGAGTGGAGAGAGGAGAGGGGAGGAGGGAGGGGGAGAGGGGGAGGAGGGGAGGAGAGGGGAGGAGAGGGGGTAGAGAGGGGG